>CM060410.1:44702269-44745337 GCA_030545235.1 Helianthus tuberosus
ACGTGATGATGTATGATATTATTAATTAGAACAATGCTCCAAAAAATTGCCTTTCCTTGTTCACATCTGATGGGGTACGGTATTAAACCCGACCCGAGCGGTCAGACTTCCCGTTACGTATTGCTTTTATATTAATTATTTATTATTGTTGCTACTAACCCAACCGCTAGGCCCAACGCGATGTAGTTTACACTACTTTGGGCCGGGGCTTGTAGAGATAACCCCTAACTGGGCCTGGCCCATTGAGGTTAGGGGAGGCCCATATCCCCCTATATAAAGAGGTCTCCACCTCTTGAATAGGGTAGAGCATATGGAGTCGCCACACTTTTTGTAGCTGGAAACGGGAGAATTTTCTCCTACCGGCAATCTCTACAGCTCCATTTTCTTCTCTTCTCCATTGCAGATCTAGGTTCAAGAGGAAGAACAAGGAGTGATTCTTCACCCTTATGTAGAACGCGGTCCAATCATCCAGGCGGTGAAGCCGTGTTTCTTCATTGGCGCCCACCGTATCAAATTCTAAACCCAACAAGAATCACAACTCGGTTTCTTCTCTACCCGACCTTCCAGATCTGTTTTCCTTGAGTTTTACAAACGGTTCTCGGTAAAAAACTTCAGGTTTGAGTTTTCTTATTCCTAGATCTGATACTTCTACGGTTTCAGAACCACATCTTGTGGTTCTTCTCTTCACAAAGTTCTAGATCTTAGTTCTGGAAGAATTCCGCCCGTGAATTTTGTTTCAAATTCGAAACTCTTAAATTTTTGCAAAAAAAAAAGTGGGGGCGTAAAATTTGGATCTGAAACTCTGTCTCTTTTGCGATAAGACTCAGATCCGATCTGATGGGATGATGTTTGCCTAAAAATTGCCTTTCCTTGATCACATCAAAAAGCAATCTGCCGTCAAAGATGATGTTCCCTAAAATCGATGTGTGTATTGATATTGATGATGCATGATTTAATTCATATGTTCCTCATAATGTCTGCCTTGCATGTGCCGTCAATTGTGAGAATGTGATTTTATGTTTTTGTTTTCTCCTCTTCCTTGACTGCCTCCAAATCCCCCTCTTTCAATGTGATGATGATGTTGTCATATGTGAGGATGATCATTAAAAATAATATTGCCACCCACTAGTTTACGTGAGTTTTAAGGTTTTCCCCCCACCTTTTTAATTGCTAACAAAAGTCAAATATGCGCTGATGTATTCACCGTAGGCTACGGTCTTTATACCGTAGCTTACGGTATGTGTTAGCTGATGACAACAGATTCTTCAATTCGTAGCTTACGCTTCCGCACCATAACTTACGTTTCAATCCAACACACTTTTTGTCAAGATATCAACTTTCAAGAAATAACCCATAAGCCCCTCAACTTCATTCATGCACATTTTTCTTATATATTCAAGTTATTTCTTGACCCGAACAAGTCCGAATAATGTTTCATCACTAACCACTTTAACTTCACCGCATTACGCATTTAACCTGTAAAACCACAAGTACTCGTAGTTAACATATTCAAAGTGTATAATCACTTGAACGACAGTAAAACACATAAATTAAGCACATTAACACTCGAGTTTCACACCCTCCATCAGATAACGTGTTGTATACTTTGGTCTGTGATAGTAAAATTTATTCAGACAAAGATTTCCAATCAAAAACGTCAATCAATCCTTGATTGGTAAAGTGTTTGAAGACAATACACCTAAGTTTTTGGGAAAAGCGATCCCGAGAGTTTCAGTAACTCAGTGTGATCCTATTCCAAAAGCTGAAGTGAGGAAACAATTTGGAAACCAAAAATTACCAACTAAGCAACAACCTGTCGCCTTTAAGGGTAAACAACAACAACGAGCTCAAAAGCCTAAGGCTTTACGCCCAAAGGTTGAATCAAAAGGAGCTCGTTACAAGAAGAAAGCAAAAGATGTTAAGTTTGTGGCCTCCAAAGGTACTGATAAAGTGGAGATTTTTGAAAATAAGACAAATACTGTTTTTGTTCAAAAAGTCAACATTTTGAAACGTAATTGTGATAACAATTACACCCAACACACAAATGGGTGTGAAGCTAGTACCTCAGAGTCTACAAATTCAACGTCAGGTCATCGAACAGAATCTCCTAATTTTGTTGAAAGGAGATCATGCTTTAAATGCGAGGGGGAGTTTGGCCACATTATCAGAAATTGCACAAACTCTCCGAAACCAAATTTTGTAGAAAGAGCCCCTTCTGAACAAGGTAACCAACAACGTCGTCCTGTTTCACCCAAAAATGACAAACGTACGATTAAAGAACAAGAAACAAAACAACGACGTCAAAATGTGAAAGTGATCGAAAAGGCTTTAAAACCAGAAACTGTTAAAAGGAAACCAATTTTGTCGCAACCGTTAAAACCGGAGATTTCTAAATCTGTAAATGATATACAATCCGGTAAACGGAAACAAGCTTGGAAACCGAAAACAGGTGAGGATTCACGGGGAGGCTTGCAATTTAAGGACCTTCAAGAAATTGAAATTACATTTCTTGATTCTCAGGGGCAACCCAAGTCTATGAAGGCTTGGGTCCCCCTCTCCAACTAATCTCTGAGTGAGTGTGCAGGATGTTCCAGGAGGAACTATCGATAGTCATCGGATTGTTGATAGTGGAGTGTCCATACACAAGATCGGCGACAAAGAAACTGTTGCCTTTGATGGAGAGAAAAAGAAAAGAAGACAGAATTGTCTGTCGAAAGAAATTGAGAGCTTCGACAAAATGAAAATCATTTCAAAGTTTGATTGTTAAAGGCTTTAATCGGGTCCCCAGGATAGATTCAATCAAAATGTACGCACCTGCAGCACGTCTGAAGATCAAAATCAACAAGATGAACGTGCAGTGTACATTTCTTCGCGGTGTGATTGAAGAAAATGTGTTTGTTGAACAAACCAACCGGGTGTGCGGATGCATTGGCATGGATTGAACAACTGCACACTACTTCTCAAAGAAAAAGTCAAAGACCTTCGCTGGTGCAATGTGTAAGACCAGCCAGACCCAGAGGTCTATGATCTTGTTGCTGTGAAGAGATTTCTCGGATAATTGAAGTAGCTGCAAAATCAACCTTGAAATCCACACCGGGTGGATATCCAGTTTGGGAGAGCACTCAGATTTATTGCAATGCACGAAGCAGTTGCAGGATATGGTTTTAAATTTCTAATCTCTCCTATACTTGTCGATATTTAAGCTGCTTTATGAATTATATCATCTCGTACAGCACTCTTTGACCAGACACGTTGATCTCGAATATCACCTCACACGTGATTGTTTCAAATTAAAACTCGTCAATGTTGTCTGGTCCACACCGCTTACCGACGTGCCAACTCATTTTCTCAAAATTCGATAAAATCATTTCTGATTAAATTAATTTTTGTAAACGGCATTGAGGTTAAACATGAGTTAACCTACATCGGAAAATCGTCTTTGTAAATACCTTTGTGTTTTTAAAATTTATCATAGTTTGTTGATTTTAGGGGGAGTAAATCCAATTTAAAAAATTCAAAAACATCGAAAAATTTCAAAACTCAAAAACATTGGAAAAACAAAAATGAGTTTCCTGGCGAGAAAAAGGAGAAAATGATAGTACATCAGTGGTCTGTCGAAACCTCTTCGAACTGAAATGCAAAATGAAAAACGATAAGCAGCTCTATTTTAGATGTATCGGTAGGCTCACAATCATTTTAAAGTGTGCAGGGTGATATAAATCTTAAATCGACTGAAGACCAGGTGGGAACCGCTCATTGGCATATGGTCTTAGTACCGAAATTTCGTTTGAGAGATTGCCGAGGTTCTGAGATATTCGGTCTTTATGTTGTCTAATCATCTGGGTATCATGGTTGTTTCTTTTACCGAAACAAAACAGAGACGAAGTCTAGATCTTCCATGATACTATACATACGTGTACATATTGCATTCGACCTCAATAAGTGATCAACAATCACATGTCCAAACAAAATAAGTGATAAAATATCACAGATTCTTTGCGGGAGTCAAGTTCGTCTCTTTGCTGTACGAAAGTACTGATCTATTCACGGACTTGCTCCTGTGCCCTTCATTCATCTGAAAATCAAGTTCCTCATCAATAAGTGATTCTATCACATAGGGCTTGTTTTCAAATCAAAATAAGTGAGTTTCTCACATTCTTTTATACGTTCAAACGGATGATAAACCGTATACTCACCGGTAAGATGAACTCTCGTTCATACCTTGATACGGGAATGTGTCGTGTGTGGATGAACACCGGTCGGTAAGTATAAATCATACCTTAACGTATCCCCTCGCCATGATTGATAAGTTGAGCTTATGTGGACAAAAATACCGATAATTGTTATAGGATGCTTATCTTAATGTGAACTAATTAAACAACAAGAGCGTTTTGGCGTGACTGTACACTGATATGATTCTCTTACCCTCGAAACTCGCAAAAATATTGTCTGTAAATTTTTATTTACTGCTTTCAGTTTCTGCATCTTTGTATATATTTATTTATTGCTTTCCGTCTTTACATTTGAAAAATTCCAAAAAGATTTTAGGTGTGTCTTAATCTAAATTTTATAAAAGCCAAAAAGATTTTGCTTCTATTTTATTTTTGATTGACCGATGTTGGAACTCGAGTCTATCCTACCCAAAATCCTGATCGTAAGCCGTAAAACAATTGCACCTTCATAAACTGTCGAAGTTAACAAGTTTTGAAAGTTAAAGGATTAAAATTAATCATTTTCTAAACTTTCAAACTGTTGTCGGTCAGTGGTTGATTGAGATTTGATCTCATGTGAGTCGTGTGCTTATATTGTTAAAAGTCAATTCTTAGTGAGGTTTTCGTTTGAAAACTTTAAAAGAATGACTATATTCCAAGCGGTTGTTCTCATTACGTGTTTAGCTTTCTTGTATGTGCAGATGCGACATCAGAATCAGTTAAAGGCGAAGAGAACGTGATAGAAAACGAGCTCTGGAATGAAGACACGACGTGGAGGAAATCAAAGGATAAAGATGATCGAGTTGCCGCTGACCCTTCATCAACACCGCAAGGATTTGAAGAATTGACAAATGAAAAGTTTCACGAGCATAACTCATGGAGAGTTCATTCTAAGGGGGAGTTTATTAACGCACTTTCTAAATGAAATGGGGAGTTTGTTGATACACTTTCTTCTTACGACGCGTGAAGACTTTGAAGATCCTCCGACATGAAAGACTTGGAAGACGAATCATCACAGCAGCGTCCAAGGGGGAGTTTGTTGATACACTCCCTGATTGTGTCACATGAAGACTTTGAAGATCCTACGACACAAAAGACACGGAAGACGAACCATCACGAGTAGCATCCAGGGGGGAGTTTGTTGGTACACTTTATGTGGACGCGACTCTACTCGGTTCGGTTCAACTTGGTTTCGACTCGGTTAGGTCCTGCTCAAGCCCGACGTCACGACATTCCTCCTTCGTGCGCCCCAGAGTTCGACACGCGAAGCACGGAGAGCTGCAAACCTATTCCCGGTGACACATCATCATGATGATGTCACAAGTTTTGTCTTATCTTGAATTTGTGAAAAGTCTTGAACGTAACCAACATTTGGGCCGTAACTCTTCTGTTGGGCCAATCAAATATTTGGGCCCAAAACAAACGACGAAACCTGATTTCAATTAAGTGAATGTGCCGAAACTCTAAGGTTTCGTCACTTGTGGGGTTTCGCCGGGTCCATTTTAGGTTTCGTCAAGGTCTGTGTCTGTCTTATATAAATACCCCTCATAGTTTCTGTGTGGAACTGATGAGTATGAGAGAGCTGTGAGACCTTGAGAGAGTCTGTAAACATTGTTTGTATATGTTTGTGGTTGTACTCATCCCTAATCAATAGATATTGAATCTTTGGTTACGCGTGTGTTTTACACTGTGTTTGGTTTGCACCGTCACGGGGATTCCGCACCCGTTACCATGTTTGTGATAAACAAGGATAGGTTTTCGTATCGGATCCTCCGAGAAAAACGGACCTACATGTATGCTAAATAACATCGATACCAGTACTGGTATTGAAGGGGTAAGGTCCCAAAAACCTTACACAGGTGCTTGAGACCATACCACAACTTCGTCAAAAACCCTCTTTAATAGACCTTGCGCGGCCGCGCACTGGTCCTACAAAGAAAACCTAGAAAGAAAAACGGTGTTCAAACATCCGCGCGCCAAAAGAGACTAACAAATCCTTGCGCCAGTCTTCATAGCAGATAGGATTAAAATCCTAGCAAACACTTCCGCATAAAATCCAGGCTTGGATGAAAGTAACGTCTCTGTTACCACAAAATTAACATGAAGAAGAGCAACACAGGATTACAGTTGTATCCTACTAGAAGGCTCCATCATGCATCACCATTCGGTTATAACCGAATGGCCACGTGGCATCATCCCAAGCTCCCTCAAAGTCACGATGATGTCATGAAATTGAAGGAAGATTTACACTCGCCCACTTTCCATGTGGCAACACCCTAACCGTTGATCGAGGTCACGATCCGTGTGCATACACACTCGTTAGCGATTAACGAAAGGGGAAAATAACCGCTCACGGAAAAGCACTTTCCGTCAACTTTTCATCAACAAATTTTCCCGCCCAAACTTTGGCTATAAATAGAAGGATAATTCAGGTATAAGTGTCAAGTTACTCTCACTTCACTTACACTTCTTCTTCACAAAACATGTACTTATTCTCACGCCGGAGGGTGGTCATGGAGAGAACCTCCATTCTCCCTGTGGTGAGTCTAACAGCTGTTCGTTTTTGCAGTTATTGTCCGAGGAAGAAGATCATTCACCCCTGAATCGAACTAGGAGATATAACCCCTTTTATGCAGATTCAAACCCCCTGGTTCAGTTGATTTCGGTCAATTAAACCAGTGTTTTTTCAGGTATTCATTTTTTATGGAATTTTGTATCTTTGTAAAACACATGTTGATATCCCCTTTGGAAAAAAAAATTCGATTGTCATATCGAGTATCAGTATCATTATCGTGTGAAATACCATTGACTATCTTAATTCGCTTTTGCATTGTTTTTAGCATCTCGATTCATTTTGGCCCTAATTTTACGATTCCCTGTTCGTTTTTGCACTCATTTCACGTTTCTCTATTCATTTTTTTGCACTGATTGCACTATCTGAATTCGTTGGAGCAAAAGGGGAACATTTTAGGGCTCTTGAGAAATTGATTCTTGTTCAAGTTAAAATTGGGATCTGCCGCAAGTGGCGCACTCATGACGTAGCTCTTTCTTGGTGAGGTGTCTGGGAGGGTGAGCAACTGTAGGTTGCTTTCCTCTCCTTTGTTTCTTGGGTGGGTTGATACCTGGCCTCCTGCTCACCTTGAGACGGGGGACTTGTTATCACTTCTCGGTTTTGATTGTTTCCAATGGGCTCTGCCAAGGGTAGGAGCATGGTATCCAGTGCTTCTGAAAGGGATGTTGGCTCCACCTCATCAAATGGAGTGTAGCTATGCCCCTTTAGAAACTTTCACGAGTGTAAAAACGGCAAACTTGGGTCTTCTGGGTATAACAGATTGTCGCGCATTTTCAGCAATTTCATTTTAAAGCTGATCGTAAAGAGTCCCTTCAGGATGCGCTTTCCAAGGATTTAGACTTGTTTTCGAATGTTGGGGAAACCCTGCGGGTTTTTGGATATTAGTATTGTGGGAGGTGCATGAAGACACACGAACTTAGTAGGGGGTGTCATCATCCTGATGGTGTTTTCACGTTCTCTAGGAAATCCGGGTCTGATGAGGATTTTGTCATGGGGATTACAAGGCCCCAAGATCCTGGGATGGTTTTTGAGCTTAGGACCCCGCAGGGAGTGATGGGAGATGTCGCTCTGCTTGAACGTGTTTTTTCCCTTCCGGTTAGAACTGTTAAGAGCATCCCCCCAAGCTGTCGTTTGGCATTTGCACAAGCTTTGACAGGTGCCATCCATAAAGTAGTAGCTTCCCCTGGGACTGTTGAAAGCTGGGTCAAACTCTTGCTCTTACCCCGTTGTACCCTTAAGGTGGTTAAGCCGTCTTCCAGGCAAGAGCGAAGATCGGGTAATCGAAATTCCTTGCAATGTGATAGTATTTTATGGGCCTTAGCTATGTGGAATGAGGGCTCTGGTTTTGAGGTTTTAGTCAATTCCCTCCTTACTGATAGTGGAGGAGGGGTCATGCGGGGGGGGGGGGGGGGAGGCACACCGGGAGATAGCTGAGGAGATTAGCCCCAACATAAAGCAATGTCTCAAGAAAGTAAGTGATGGTCACTTCACTGCTGCAGTTAAGGTGTTGTGTTCTAGTGGGGTTGCTCCTCAGGGGGAATCTACCATGCAAGCCCTTATCGAAAAACATCCCTTCGCGCCACCCCCGAACCTCCCTTCAACCCCTCTTTCCCAACCTGCATTACCCGTGGATGAAGACTGTGTCCACAGGTGTGTGAAATCTTTCCCGAAAGGGACATCTTGTGGGAGAGATGGCCTCCGGGCCCAACACCTGTTGGACGCTCTTAGCGGCGAGGGGTCAGTGACTGCCTCAGGATTGCTTACTGCCATCACTGAAATGGTTAACCTTTGGCTAGGGGGTTATGTCCTAAGGTGCTCTCGGATTTTGTTACTTCGGCCCCCTAACCCATTTGTTGAAGCCTGATAATGGAATTCGCCCGATTGCTGTGGGGGCAATTTGGAGAAGATTGGTCTCCAAAGTGGCAATGAAGAAAGTTGGGAAATAAGTTGTTAAGTACTTGGGGGACTACCAATTTGGGGTGGGGGTCCCCAATGGGGCAGAGGCGGTGCTGCATAGCACTAACAGGTTTCTTAATTCTTTTCATTCAGATGGCTCGCTGGCCATGCTTACGGTTGATTTTTCCAACGCTTTCAACTTAGTTGACCGTTCGGTTTTACTTCGTGAGGTTCATCGCCATTGCCCCTCCATATTCCCGTGGGTTCAATTTCTTTATGATCAACCCGGTAGGCTATACGTGGGGAATGACCGCATCGGGGCATTCACGGGGGTCCAGTAAGGGGATCCATTGGGACCTTTTCTTTTTGCCCTAGCCTTACACTCCTTAGTGCTTAAGGTGTAAGAAAACTGCAAACTACCCTTCCATGCCTGGTACTTGGATGACGGGATGGTTATCAGGGACGCTGTTCAGGTTGCTAAAGCTCTTGACATTATTGGTTCGGAGGGTCCAGCCTTGGGGCTACAACTTAATATTAGAAAAACTGAGATATTTTGGCCGACATGCAACGGGGTGAAGGTCCGGCCAGGGCTTTTCCCCAGTGAGATTGGGAGGCCAGAGAGAGGTGTTAAATTGCTAGGAGGGGCAGTCAGCCGTGATGCCAGTTTTATTAGTGGTCTAGCGGCTAAGAGGGCAACACGAGCTGTTGACATTATGGGACACTTTCCCTTGTTGCAGGATCCTCAAAGCAAACTCCTTTTGCTTAGATCTTGTATGGGGGTTGCAAAGTTGCTATTTGGTTTGCGAACTTGTCGGCCCCCCTTTGTGGATGATGATGTTTCATGTTTTGATAAAGGTCTTTGAGAGGCAATAGAAGACATTGTCGTATGTGGGGGGCATTTTTTGGTGAACTCCAGTGGCGGATCACGACCTTGCCGATGCGGCTTGGTGAGTTGGGCCTTCTCTCGGCCCGGGATATGGCTGCCTATGCCTTTGTGGCTTACAGGTCTCAATCTTGGGAGTTGCAGGACCACATCTTACATAACAGTGGGATTGCTAACACTGACCCGGATTATGCCAGCTCCTTGAAACGCTTACATGAATCTCTACCTGACTTTGATCTCAGCGGTTTCTCTAACAAGGACACCGCCCCCAAAAAGCCACAGAAAACTTTGACGAATGCCCTCTATTGTCGAATTGCACAAAGTTTGGGAGAAGATTTCAATTTGTCCCCCCGCCAGAAAGCCGTCATTGAATGCTTACAGAGGCCTCACGCTCAGGATTTCTTAACTGTTATTCCTATAGAAGGTCTGGGTCAATGTATGTCAGCGGTGGAGTACTAATCTATCCTTAAGTACCGTCTGATGATCCCCATGTTCCCGAATGATGAAACTTACCCAGTCTGCCGTAAAGCATGCCTGGATAAATACGCGGAGCATGCGTTATACTGTAGAGAGTTGCCGGGGTTTAAGTATCGCCATGAATTTGTTCGAGACGCGTTAATGGATATTCTCAGACGAGCAGGGACCTCGGCAAAGAAAGAGGCACCGGTTAATTTTCTTACAGACCCGGCGGAGGGGAGGTCGACCCTACTCCCAGCAGACGTGCTAGTTTTTGGTTGGGAGGGCGGGAAACATGCTTGTGTCGATCTCACACGTGTATCCCCCTAGCCGGGTTCCGGGAAAATGGGTTTGTGGCGGGGCAAGCGGTACTGAAAGCAGAGTCAAAGAAGGTGAAAAGCACGCGAAAGCTTGTAAGGATAATCAATATGTCTTTGTCTATAACAACCCTCCAAAATATTTTCGAGACCCTAATATATTTTAAAATATCCCTATATGTCCAAAAGTACACCCCGTATGTGAAAACGGGCCCGGAATACCCTTACTATTATTAAAATTAAATAAAAACAAATTTTAATGGTCTCTCGCGGGGCGCGTAAGCCACCCACTTGACCTACGCGGGCCGCGAGTGAGTGACTGGTGGCACGACCCCAGGCCGCCACGTGGCGGGACACACGGACAACCTATACTCGTGACCGGACGAAGCTAAACCCTAGGAGACCTATGTCGCGGGCCGCGAAGGCCCAACCTTCTTTCTACGCGGGCCGCGAGAGAAGGCGAAGATTCGCCTATAAATGGAGGCTCTCAGCCTTCAGTTTCCGATCGTTCAAAATCTCTTTCTCTCTCAAATTTTCTGCATAATAGGCATAACCTCCGGGCATAATACCCCCTAATTAACGAAGTTCTACTCCGTTGTAAGTATCATAACCCTGATTACGTATTAGATACGCTGCCCAATTGATCCAGGGTTCCGTAACGGCTGTCGTGGTTCTGCCCGACATAGTCGTTGGAATGCCATCTCGGGGAGGGTATTGCTAATGTAAATATTAAGGGTTATTATACTAACGCGTGTGCATTTGTGTAAATTATCACCAGGAAACCCTTAAAGGAAACCTTAAAACAACAATGTGAGTAATCTCCTTTTTGTTAACTGTTTTTACAAAACCTCACTTAATTAATGATATATTAAACAGTGATTGAGTATTTGTATTCTACAATTATCGTCGGTATGTTGGGGTTTTGTATACAAAATTTGTTACTACCTTGCGAGGAGTAACATGACCACAAGTCGGGTTGACAGTACCGTGGGTGGTAATTGAATAGATGGAAACAAATGTAATTGCGCGACCGCCCTCAATACTGTACAATGGTCTTTATTAAACTTTATTAAACTGGGATTCACTCACCAGTATTTCCCACTGACAAAATGTTTTTAAAACACATTTCAGGTAACAAAATGTGAAAGCCAAATAGAAGCCAACTGGACAGCACTGAAGGCTTGAAAAAATGGCAATAAAGTTACCTAAAATATAGAGTGGTTTTCATTAAATAAAATAGGGCTTATCCCTATGAAAATTTGTGTACTTGAAACGTGGGGTTTTCCCATGTATTTGATATATTAAAAGCGTGGTATTTTACTCTGATAAAATATTTCCTAACTACGGTCCTGATGAAAATTCCGCTGCCAAAATGACCAACCCAGATACCACCAAAATTGGTCACAGCCACCCGCTCCCGGGTTATTAGGGGACAAGGGTTGCGACAGAAGGTGGTATCAGAGCTAAGCCACTGATTCAGCCACATAAGTGTTCTGCTGACACCCAGATATTATTCAATATGTTAGGAAATTAATTACGGAAATACGTGCATATCTGTATTTTATTGTTGTGTGTTATTTGACTATTTGTTAGTTTAAAGTATAAGCGACCAATGACCTTCCGACGCGTATCGTCAGTTGTCCAGCTCACCTAGAAGCGAAGGCACCTCTTCACAGTCTGCCCTCTCAGGGTATTCAGCCGATAATGAAGAAGGGATATTCGTATTTAAGGCTCAGTCTGAAGAGTCATTCCCTCAGAAAAAGAGAGGATGGTTCAGCAGGGGAGCACGCGAGCGTAGGAAAAGAATAAAAAAGTTGCAACAGCAGCGAGTTCTAGCAGCCGCTAAAAGAGAAACCGATGCCCACACCCAAGACATGCTTAATAGGAGTTTATCAAACTTCCATATCTTAGCAACCACAGCTGCCGACCCTAACCTGGAACAAAAGATAGCACCCCAACCATTACCATTATTCCCCGCTCAGCCAATGGAAATAGAAAACAACCCAGAAAATCAAGTCGAAATGCATGATTTTAACCCAGAAGAGATACCTAGGATACCAGCACCCAATCCCTTAGACCCAGATTATGACCCGTGGTTCGATGATCATAGGGATTATGTACAACGCTACCACCTAACAGACGAACCCATGCCGAACCTAGCAGCCTACCCAGGTCTGGACCCTCTAGATCCCTACTATGATAACGATGAATACATTAGGGAAATTTTAGAGAATCCTTACCCATATCAGGAACCCGGACCCCAGTTTCCAAACCCAGCCCCAACACCTGCACCCCCAATGAGTGCAGAAAATGTGCAAGAGCTCTGAACTTTCAGAGAAAAGATTTTAGAGAGTAGTGAGAGAATGAGGCAGGTCGTAGAGCGACTCGTCTGGAAGTACGACGAGCGCAATATGGAGTTCTGGATGAACCCATATCAGTGAAGGTGATGGAGAAGATAGTAGTAATAATAATATAATATAATTATATATAATATGCATGTATGTTTGAAAAAAAAACCTAAATCATAACTATGAATGCCTACTAGTAGTGTAATTTTAATTTCAGCTGTATTGTAATTTTAAATTTCAGTATCGGTTTGTATTAGATCCATATTATATATATATATATATAAAGAGTAAGTCGCAATGATCGACGTTTTTGATCAACATGCGTGTTATGTGATTGATTATATTAAATATTATCTTGTGATATTAATAATTGATAAATGTTTAAAATTCAGATGGACAACGAAGTGAACCAGAACAATGAAAACCAGAATGACAATAACCCGAATAATGATAACCCGAACAACAATAACAATGGGAATCCAGTGGATAACAGTGTCATCCAACACATAGTGGCACAAGGGATAATTGACGCAATGCCATTTATTATCAAAACAGTTAGGGAAGCAGATAATAAAAGTAACCATAGCAGTGAACGACCCACTGAACCTGAACACAGCATAAACAATGGACCCATACTTCAAGCGCCCATTCCCAAAAGAAGAAGAACCATGCCTTATGGTTGTTCTTATAAAGAATTCTGGTCGTGTAAACCAATTGAATTCTCGAGCAATGAAGGGGTCGTTGCGGTTTTGCGCTGGATAGAAAAGACTGAGGCAGTCTTAAAGAAAAGCAAGTGCGCGGAAGAAGATAAGATAATGTTTGCTTCCAATCTGTTTAAGAACTCAGCCTTAGAATGGTGGAACACTATCCTCCAGTCTAGGGGAAGTGATAGGGTTTATAATATGGAATTGGAGGAATTCAAAAGCATGGTGGAAAGGAAATTCTGCCATCCCAATGAAAAGGAACAGATAGCAAATAAATTCCTAAACCTTAGGATGACTGGAGTGGATAGTAAGGGATACACTACATTATTCTTTGAATATGCTAGAATAGTGCCAACCTTTGCATCACCTGAACCAGTATTAATCTCCCGTTACATCTGGGGATTAATCAGTGAAATTAGACATGTAGTCAAGGCAGCTAGACCTCAAACCATAGAAGAAGCAGTAGAACTAGCAAATACCTTGACAGATTGTAACACCCCGAAAATGCAAATCATTTATTTTAAATATAATGCTGCTAAATAAACCAGTGAACTAACTAGGATTAAAATAACCTAGTTAGGTAAAAGCCTTGTAGTGACTTACAATGGGTTAAAACACTAAAAGTTAGAACCAAATGATAGTTGAGGGGCTGAAAGTGCTTAAATTGAAACTAATATAATTAAAACAAGAAAATTAAAAGCCAAAACACATGTGGGCGTGTGTGGAGATCGAACCAGGCAAGGAAAGGGCGACCAGGGTTCTTCAAACCCTAAAACTCCACAAATCTCAGAAATTGAAGGTTTAAATCAAGTCCAAAACGAAATCCGAGCTGAGATTTGTGATCCTCATCGCAAGAGGGTTATAAGGTATGTAAAATTTGATGAGAATTCTCTACTTGAAATTCTCATGAATTTGGGAAATCTGAAAATTGATGATGCATGTTTGTTATTCGGGTAGAATAGGAACGATATAGTGTCTAGGAGTAAAACCTAGACAACAATATGTGAAATCATGTCTAAATTCAGGAAATTTCATGAACACATTGAAGGTGGTTCATGGGTTTTGTGGGAAACTAGTAAACACTAGGGTTTTGAATGATTATTCTAGTGTAATTTGGGTCATAGAGGGTGATTTCTGAAATAATGATGTTTAATGTCATACGAAAGTTTAATTGATGTAAATGTTAGCTAAATAGCAAGCCATGAACTTGAATATGAAAGAGATAAAAATCTGCCCTTAAAGTGTTTGTGAAAATGTTAAATAGAAGGCAAAAGGTTGAGATATAAACAAAAAAGCATAAATTAAGCTTAAAGATAAATTGTGCGTTACATGTGAAAGAAAGGGTTCTAAATACAATGTGATTGAACTCAATAGGAAAGGAAGCCGGAGCTACGAGCGGACAAGCTGGTGTTGACGCACGACTAAAGGGTGTGCTTTGAAGGTATGTAACTTAACTCGTTACATTGGGTAATTTGATAACTAGCATATGTGTAATTGAATTGTAGAATAGAAGTCGAGTTGAATTAAAGCGATAATGCTCACTATATTGAATAATAGGTAAAGAATTGGTTAGATCGCGTTGGTAGTCATCACAATGGAGGATTCCATAGATGAGCCAAACGGGTCGAATAATCAAATGATGCGTGGTTAATGCATTGTAGTATGATTACTCGGTCTTTGTTATTGTTCATAAAGAACATATTAGAATACGAGAAATCAGTGTGTTGGTTGTTAGAATGAGAAATCCTAGAATTGGGTTTGGGCAAAATAACCAAATCAATCAAAACATAGAATTTCAGTGGCTACCGTAAATTACGGTATCCACCGTAATTTACGGTAGAGACCAAAAGTTTACGGTGGTTCACTCCTGAGTTACGGTGGACCAGAAACATAAAATGACTACCGTAACTTACGGTAGATACCACCGTAAGTTACGGTAGAGCCTGGAAATTTGGCTAAGCTTTTGTATATCATAGCTAATCGAATCCGTTTCTAAACGTAGTTTCGATTAAGCAATAATTCCAAGAACTCTAATACTAATAATTGTCAAAGTTTCAGTTTGTAGGTGTTGCAAGCAGTGTTGTAAAAGTCACTAGGCGGTCCCTAGTCGGCCGACTGGGGAGTTGGGAGTAATCGGAGTACTCGGAGAGTACTCGGGGAGTACGCGGACATGGTAAATATAAAGAAAATTATTTGTTATATATTATTTATGTGTTAAAATAAGCATAATTCATGTCAACTGAGTATAATTTAAAATGAAACATGTTTAAAGTTCAAATATTCTGAATACAAGTCCGACTAGTCTGAGTACAAGGCCGAGTAGTCCGAGTACAAGGCCGAGTAGGCCGATTTTGACCGAGTTTGACCGATTAAAAGTCAACAAACCACGTTGACCGCCTAGACCGACTAGGCCGACTACGTCCGACTAGGCGCCGACTAGGCCGACTAGGCACCGAGTACTCCCGAGTAATCCCGAGGCCGACTAATTGAGACCGCCTAGGAGGAAGTCGCCTCGGAGGGGGTCCGAGGACCGAGTACTCGCCGAGTACTCAGCCGAGTAATCCGACTTTTACAACACTGGTTGCAAGTATGTGGACGATGATCAAGCATGTTTTGAAGAACCGAACACGAACTTTTGAAGCTTCCGCTTAAGTTAACTTTGTTTAGACAATGTTTATCATGTAACAATCTACTAATCATGTTTTGTAAGTTTAAACTAATTAGTAGTTATCGTGTATGTGATCCTTTTTAAAACTTTGATTTTTGTACTTACCAAGAAGTAAGGTATCGTTTCTATAAAATCTCGCGTATTTACATTAAATTATTATAAAATAAAGACGGGTGTTACAAGTTGGTATCAGAGCTTAAGGTTGTCAACAAGTGTTCGGTTCAAGCTTGATCGATCGTCCGGTAAGAATTAACTTATTATTTTAATAGATTATATCTTAGGTAAGAGATGAGAAGTGAATTGATGTGCATGGGAAGAGTGTGTTAATTCACTCAAACCCGGAAGGTGCACCAAATGTGAATGGTAAAAGCAAGTCACGCACTTGGCTAAACCAAAGTAAACAAAGCTATGTTATAAATGAAATGTTTAACGTTTAATGTAAACATTTCAGTTTCAAGATGTCGAAAGGAAACGACAATGATCCGGTGCCGACAAGCACCGAACAAATGAAAGAGATAATTGCTGAAGAATTGGGGAAGGCAATTGAAGGTAGTCTATCCGGGTTTATAGACAAGATTCAAAACACGGTGTTGTCGCTTGTCGAGGAACGAGTCAAAAGGTTGGAAGATAGTGTCAACCTTATAAAAGATAAATCGGGAGAACGTAAAGGATGCTCGTACAAAGAGTTTATGGCGTGTAAACCGCCAATTTACAATGGGGAGGTTGACCCGATAATATGCCAAAGATGGTTGAGCGACGTTGAAGGAGTATTTGAAAGGACCCATTGTGATGAAAGTGACTTTGTTGCTTACGGAACGGGCCAGTTGAGAGGTCAAGCTAAAGATTGGTGGGACAATAAAAAGAATGAAATAGGGGCCGAAGTGGCGAGGGCCATGACATGGGAGGAGTTTAAGACGCCGTTTCTTAAACATCACAGTCCCAAGGCTGTCATTAATAGAATCAAGGAAGAGTTCATGCAACTTAGGCATAAGGGCGAGACCATAGACAAGATTACGACGACGTTTATGGATAAGATGAAGTTTTGTAGTGAGTTGGTGACGAATGAAGAACAGAAGATATACTACTACTATAACATGCTGAGCGCCGAGTATAGGGAGTTTATGACTCCTTCGAAATACGAGACCCTTATCGAGATCATAAATGTTGCCCGAGAACGGGAAATTAAATTGAAGAAACAAGTTGAAAGGGGTGAACGAAGGGCACAGGATGTGAATCCAAGCCCTACAAAGAAAGCTCGATCGGCGGAATCGGGAAAGAAAGTGGATGCTAAAGGCGGGTCGCCAAGTTGTAAGGTGTGTGGAAAGGGGCACAAAGGTGAATGCCGCTTCAAAGACAAGCCGTGTCCGGTATGTGGGAAGACGGGACACACCGCATCGTTATGTTCGAGCAAGGTTTCCGTTTACTATAAATGTTATCAGACCGGCCACAAAAAGTAGGAATGCCCAGACTTAGTTGGATGGAGAGACGTTAAAGAATCTCCAGCAGAAGCACCAAAGGCGAAAGCTAGATCCTTCCAACTTACCGCGGCTGAAGCAAAGACAGAACCCGATGTGGTTTCAGGTATATTCACAATAAACTCAATTCCTGCTCGTGTATTGTTTGATACGGGTGCGAATAAATCCTTTATTTCACATGGATTTATTCGACATCCTTCCTTTGTATTGACAAAATTATCTGTGCCCTTAGAAGTTGAAATAGGGGACAACAAAAGTTTTATAGTTTGTGATGTTTGTCGAGGCTGCAAATTAAGCATCGATGATGAAGAATATTTAATAGACCTGATCCCGATGTCAATGGGGGAATTTCAAGTAGTCGTTGGGATGGATTAGCTATCTCAGCACCACGCAAAGGTCGTGTGTTTTCGTAAGGAGATAAAGCTAACATCTCCGAGCGGGAAACACGTCACTATCTATGGCGAAAAAGGAGGTAACCCCATAATATGCTCGATGTTGAAAGCACACAAGCTTATGAAGCAAGGATGTAAGGCGTTTATGATATACGCGAATGAGCCCGAGAAGGAATCATTGAAGATTGGAGACGTACCGGTAGTACGGGACTTCGAAGATGTATTTCCGGAAGATTTACCGGGGATACCGCCCGAACGAGAAGTAGAGTTCGGAATCGAATTGATTCCGGGCACAAAACCCGTAGCTAGAGCACCGTACCGACTCACGCCGTCGGAATTACAAGAGTTGATGTCCCAGATTCAAGACCTGCTTGACAAAGGATTTATAAGGCCGAGTGTGTCTCCTTGGGGCACACCGGTACTGTTCGTGAAAAACAAAGACGGAAGCATGCGCATGTGTATCGATTACCGGGAGTTAAACAAACTCATGGTAAAGAACCGATACCCGCTTCCAAGGATAGATGATTTATTCGACCAATTACAAGGTGCGATCTGGTTTTCAAAGATTGACCTTAGATCGGGGTATCACCAACGAAAGGTCAAGGAGAAAGATGTGCCGAAGACGGCTTTCCGCACGCGATACGGGCATTACGAATTTCTCATGATGTCATTTGGGCTGACAAATGCACCCGCGGCTTTCATGGACCTCATGAACCGGGTTTGCAATCCAATGCTAGATAAATCGGTCATCGTGTTTATCGATGATATTTTGGTGTATTCGAAAAGTGAAGTTGAGCATGCGCACACTTACAAGAGGTGTTAGAGACACTTAGACGAGAAAGGTTGTATGCTAAATTCTCTAAGTGCGCCTTTTGGTTACGAGAGGTGCAGTTCCTCGGCCACATCATAAGTGCCGATGGAATATTGGTAGATCCGTCAAAAGTTGAGGCTGTGTCGAAGTGGAATTCTCCGAAGAACCCTTCGGAAATTAGAAGCTTCTTAGGGCTTGCGGGATACTATAGGAGATTTATTCAAGATTGCGTCGCCGCTAACCAAGTTAACCCGGAAGGAGGAGAAGTTCACTTGGGGTGTTGAACAAGAAAGGGCGTTTCAGACGCTAAAAGAGAAGCTAACTCAAGCTCTGGTATTAACATTTCCGGACGGAGTCAAAGACTTAGTGGTTTACTCGGATGCCTCATTATCAGGGCTCGGATGCGTTTTGATGCAACGGGGCAAAGTCATAGCTTATGCCTCGAGGCAATTGAAAATACATGAAAAGAAATATCCGACGCATGATCTCGAATTAGCTGCGGTGGTGTTTGCGTTAAAAATATGGAGGCACTATTTGTATGGGGTAAAGTGCACCATATTCACCGATCACAAGAGCCTAAAATACTTCTTCGATCTGAAGGAGTTAAACATGCGCCAGAGACGATGGTTAGAAATGGTCAAGGATTACGATTGTGAAATACACTACCACCCCGGGAAAGCCAATGTAGTGGCTGATGCGTTGAGCCGAAAGGCAGACTATGCCCCGATACGAGTACGATCGTTGCAGCTCATTGTGACCTCGGGCTTACTCGAACGAATCCGAGGAGCACAAGATGAAGCAGTAAAGACGGAAAACTGGAAGAAGGAAAGGATTGTTGGTCAAGTTAAAGATCTCGAAGTAGGCAACCACGGTTTGAAAACACGTTTCAATAGAATTTGGGTTCCTAACACTTGTGAAGTTAAAAAGCTTCTACTTGATGAAGCTCATAAGTCCCGTTATTCCATCCATCCGGGAGCGACCAAAATGTATAACGACTTAAAACAAAACTATTGGTGGCCCGGAATGAAGAGGGATGTGGTCAAATATGTGGAAAAGTGCTTGACTTGCTTACAAGTCAAGCCGGACCACCAGAAACCTTATGGGAAATTGCAACCTTTGGAAATCCCGGTTTGGAAATGGGAACATATCACTATGGACCTATTAACCAAGCTACCAAAGACGAACCGCGGTTTCGATGCCATATGGGTAGTGGTGGATAGATTGACGAAAAGTGCTCACTTCATTCCGATTTGTGAGACTTATACGTCAGAAAAGATGTCAGAAGTTTACACTAATGAGATAATATCACGTCATGGAGTACCGGTATCCATCGTGTCTGATAGGGATACCCGGTTCACTTCAAATTTCTGGCGAGATTTCCAAGAGCAAATGGGAACCAAATTGTTCATCAGCACTGCGTACCATCCTCAGACGGATGGACAGAGTGAAAGAACGATACAAACGTTGGAAGACATGCTACGGGCATGTATAATCGACTTTGGAGGCAGTTGGGACATCTACCTACAATTGGTCGAGTTTTCATATAATAACAGCTACCATGCCAGTATTAGGATGGCACCGTACGAAATGCTTTATGGTAGGAAATGCCGAACCCCGGTATGTTGGGGTGAAGTGGGCCCACGTGAACTCGCCCACCAAGATATAGTACGAGCCACTAATGAAAAGATTGATGTGGTTCGGGCATGCTTGAAAGCGGCTCAAGATAGAAAAAAGGCGTATGCTGACAAAAGGAAGAGGCCAATCGAATTCCAGGTTGGTGACAAAGTCATGCTCAAAGTATCCCCATGGAAGGGGGTTATCAGGTTTAGAAAAAGAGGAAAACTAAGCCCAAGGTTTATCGGGCCGTTTGCGATTATAGAACGGGTAGGAAAGGTAGCTTACCGCCTTGAACTACCGGAGGAACTAAGCGGAATTCATAGCATATTTCATGTGTCACATCTTCGGAAGTGTCTAGCGGACGAGACAACTTATATTCACTACGATGATATCGAAGTGGATGATCGCTTGAATTATATTGTAAGGCCCATAGAAGTTTTAGATCAAAAGATTAAGCACTTGCGAAATAAACAAATCGATCAAGTCAAGATCAAGTGGGAGCATAGGAAAGGTTCGGACACTACATGGGAGTCTGAAGAAGAGATGCGACGTCTCTACCCCACACTATTCGGTACGTACTTCGGTTTCGGGGACGAAACCCTTTTTAAGGGGGGTGGACTTGTAACACCCCGAAAATGCAAATCATTTATTTTAAATATAATGCTGCTAAATAAACCAGTGAACTAACTAGGATTAAAATAACCTAGTTAGGTAAAAGCCTTGTAGTGACTTACAATGGGTTAAAACACTAAAAGTTAGAACCAAATGATAGTTGAGGGGCTGAAAGTGCTTAAATTGAAACTAAAATAATTAAAACAAGAAAATTAAAACCCAAAACACATGTGGGCGTGTGTGGAGATCGAACCAGGCAAGGAAAGGGCGACCAGGGTTCTTCAAACCCTAAAACTCCACAAATCTCAGAAATTGAAGGTTTAAATCAAGTCCAAAACAAAATCCGAGCTGAGATTTGTGATCCTCATTGCAAGAGGGTTATAAGGTATGTAAAATTTGTTGAGAATTATCTACTTGAAATTCTCATGAATTTGGGAAATCTGAAAATTGATGATGCATGTTTGTTATTCGGGTAGAATAGGAACGATATAGTGTCTAGGAGTAAAACCTAGACAACAATATGTGAAATCATGTCTAAATTCAGGAAATTTCATGAACACATTGAAGGTGGTTCATGGGTTTTGTGGGAAACTAGTAAACACTAGGGTTTTGAATGATTATTCTAGTGTAATTTGGGTCATAGAGGGTGATTTCTGAAATAATGATGTTTAATGTCATACGAAAGTTTAATTGATGTAAATGTTAGCTAAATAGCAAGCCATGAACTTGAATATGAAAGAGATAAAAATTTGCCCTTAAAGTGTTTGTGAAAATGTTAAATAGAAGGCAAAAGGTTGAGATATAAACAAAAACGCATAAATTAAGCTTAAAGATAAATTGTGCGTTACATGTGAAAGAAAGGGTTCTAAATACAATGTGATTGAACTCTATAGGAAAGGAAGTCGGAGCTACGAGCGGACAAGCCGGTGTTGACGCACGACTAAAGGGTGTGCTTTGTAGGTATGTAACTTAACTGGTTACATTGGGTAATTTGATAACTAGCATATGTGTAATTGAATTGTAGAATAGAAGTCGAGTTGAATTAAAGCGATAATGCTCGCTAAATTGAATAATAGGTAAAGAATTGGTTAGATCGCGTTGGTAGTCATCACAATGGAGGATTCCATAGATGAGCCAAACGGGTCGAATAATCAAATGATGCGTGGTTAATGCATTGTAGTATGATTACTCGGTCTTTGTTATTGTTCATAAAGAACATATTAGAATACGAGAAATCAGTGTGTTGGTTGTTAGAATGAGAAATCCTTGAATTGGGTTTGGGCAAAATAACCAAATCAATCAAAACATAGAATTTCAGTGGCTACCGTAAATTACGGTGTCCACCGTAATTTACGGTAGAGACCAAAAGTTTACGGTGGTTCACTCCTGAGTTACGGTGGACCAGAAACATAAAATGACTACCGTAACTTACGGTAGATACCACCGTAAGTTACGGTAGAGCCTGGAAATTTGGCTAAGCTTTTGTATATCATAGCTAATCGAATCCGTTTCTAAATGTAGTTTCGATTAAGCAATAATTCCAAGAACTCTAATACTAATAATTGTCAAAGTTTCAGTTTGTAGGTGTTGCAAGTATGTGGACGATGATCAAGCATGTTTTGAAGAACCGAACACGAACTTTTGAAGCTTCCGCTTAAGTTAACTTTGTTTAGACAATGTTTATCATGTAACAATCTACTAATCATGTTTTGTAAATTTAAACTAATTAGTAGTTATCGTGTATGTGATCCTTTTTAAAACTTTGATTTTTGTACTTACCAAGAAGTAAGGTATCGTTTCTATAAAATCTCGCGTATTTACATTAAATTATTATAAAATAAAGACGGGTGTTACACAGATGAGTTAGTGCGTACTCGAGAAGAAGACCAGAGGAGAAACCTAGCTCAGAAACTTACCCAGGAATTCCGTTACGATAATTCCAACCGTGGGAGAAATATAGGTTCTACATCGGCACCCTATTGCAAGGCTTGCAAGAAAAAGCATTCGGGAAAATGCTTCACTTACTGCAATTTCTGCAAGATAGCAGGGCACAAGGAAGAAGATTGCAGGAGGAAACCTAATAATGGAATGTGTTTCAACTGTGGAGAAAAAGGTCACATCAAGCCAAACTATCTGAAACTAGTTCCAGCCATGGGCAACAAGAACACTATAAATGCTAGAGCATTTGTTCTGACGGCAGATGAAGCCAAGATGATTCCGGATGTGATAGTCGGTACGTTTTTAGTTAACGATGTTTTTGCTAAAGTATTATTTGACTCTGGTGCGAACCAAAGTTTTATTAATACTTCATTTTGCAAAATTCTTAATCAACCATTAACTAAACTCCCACAAGAATGTCTAGTAGAGACAGCAAATGGATAAAACATTAAGATTTCTGAATTCTTGCAGGGAGCAAGAATAGAATTTTTAAATCAAAAGTTTGTTGCAAACCTTTATCCAATGAATCTGGCAGGATTTGATGTTGTATTAGGAATGGATTAGTTAATAGCCAATAAAGCCAGTATTTTATGTGATCAAAAGTCAATCCAAGTAAATTCACCAAAAGGTGAAAAGATCACAATTAAAGGAGATAAGCCATCTAGATCCACAAAATTCATCTCTGTGATGAAAACAGCAAGTTATATAAGAAAAGAATCATTAGTGTATTTGATTTCTATAATCACTAACACTAAAGGAAAAGAACTAAAAGATATACCAGTAGTATCTCAATTTTCAGACGTGTTTCCAGAAGAATTACCAGGACTACCGCCAGACAGAGAAGTGGAATTCAGAATCCATCTGCTACCAGGAACAACACCGATTGCCAAAGCACCTTACCATTTGGCACCAGCAGAAATGCAGGAACTGAAGAAACAGTTAGACGAATTGTTGGAGAAAGGATTCATACAGCCAAGCTCATCACCATGGGGAGCGCCGATTTTATTCGTCAAAAAGAAAGACGGATCAACGCGTATGTGCATTGACTACCGTGAATTGAACAAAGTCACGATTAAGAATCGGTATCCATTACCGAGAATCGATGATCTGTTCAATCAATTGCAAGGAGCTCGATTTTTCTCTAAAATCGATTTACGATCAGGATATCATCAATTAAAGGTACAGGAAGAAGACATTCCTAAGACCGCTTTTAGAACAAGGTACGACCATTATGAATTTACTGTCATGCCATTTGGTTTAACCAATGCCCCAGCTGCATTTATGGATATGATGAACCGAATATGTAAGCCATATTTGGATAAATTCATAATTGTCTTTATAGATGATATTCTAATTTACTCTAAGAGTAAAGAGGAACATGCAAAGCATTTGCACGCACTTCTAAGTTTATTAAGGAAAGAAAAGCTTTATGCAAAGTTTTCGAAGTGCTAGTTTTGGTTAGAACAGGTACAGGTTCTTGGACATTTAGTTAATCATGAAGGAATTCATGTAGATCCTACCAAGATCGAGGCAATTACCAGATGGAAAACCCCTGAGTCACCAACTGAGGTTAGAAGTTTCTTAGGATTGGCAGGTTACTATAGAAGGTTTATTCGAGATTTTTCTAGAATAGCCATTCCCTTGACTAAGCTAACCTGTAAATCTGTTAAGTTTGAATGGGGACCAAAACAAGAGGAAGCCTTTAGAATTCTTAAGCAAAGGTTAACCAACGCACCCATACTAGCGTTACCAGAAGGAACTGAAGACTTTGTAGTCTATTGTGACGTTTCTAAGTTAGGTTATGGATGTGTGTTGATATAACGTCAAAAGGTTATAGCCTATGCATCTAGACAACTTAAGAATCATGAAGAGAATTATTAAACCCATGATCTAGAATTAGGAGCAATAATCTTTGCCTTGAAAATTTGGAGACATTACCTTTACGGTAGTAAGTTTACCATTTTTACCGATCATAAGTATTTAAGGTATGTTTTCGGACAAAAGGAATTGAATATGAGGCAAAGACGTTGGATGGAGATACTTAGTGATTATGATTTCAACATTCAATATCATGCAAGAAAAGCAAATGTGGTAGCTGATGCTTTAAGTCGGAAGTATCATGAAAAGCCAAAAAGAGTGCGTTCTCTTAAGTTAAACATACAGGTAGATTTAAATGATCAGATTAGAGAAGCACAAGAATTAGTAATCAAGGATGATACTGAAAAGTTAAAAGGAATGATTAAGGAATTAGAACAAGGAACATATGGAATTTGGAGATTCCATAAGAAAATGACGTGGATACCTAAATTAGGAAACCTACGTCACCGTATATTAGAAGAAACTCATAAATCTAAGTATACGATGCATCCCGGAAGTGATAAGATGTATCAGGACTTAAGAAAGAACTTCTGGTGGATAGGGATGAAAAAGGATATAGCAGCTTATGTTTCTAAGTGTTTAACCTGTTCACAAGTTAAATTTGAACATCAGAAACCTTCAGGTTTATTGCAACAGTTAGAAATGCCAGTTTGGAAATGGGAATTGATAACAATGGATTTTGTTACCAAATTACCCAAAACAAGAAAAGGTAATGATACAATCTGGGTAATTGTAGACAGGCTAACTAAGTCAGCTCATTTCCTACCAATGAAGGAAACTTTCAGTATGGAACAATTAGCTAAATTATATGTAAATGAAATACTTTCATTACATGGAATACCTTTATCAATTGTTTCTGACAGAGATAGCCATTTTACCTCTCATTTTTGGATAAGTTTCCAAAAAGCCATGGGAACCAAGTTAAATCTAAGCACTGCATATCATCCTCAAACGGACGGACAAAGTGAAAGAACGATCCAAACAATGGAGGACATGCTTAGAGCTTGCGTAATTGATTTCGGAGGTAATTGGGACAATCACTTACCATTGATAGAATTTTCCTATAATAACAGTTATCACACAAGTATCAATGCTGCACCATTCGAAGCACTGTATGGACGAAAATGCCGAACCCCAGTCTGTTGGGCAGAAATTGGGGAAAAACAATTATCTGGACCAGAAATAGTGCAAGAAACAACCGACAAAATCATTCAAGTCAAGGACCGACTGAAAGCAGCAAGTGATCGACAAAAGAGTTATGCTAATAACAGACGCAAGCCATTGGAATTTCAAGTAGGAGATAAAGTATTATTGAAAGTCTCTTCTTGGAAAGGAGTGGTAAGATTCATCAAGAGGGGAAAGCTAAGTCCCAGGTATGTTAGACATTTTGAGATTATTAGAAGAATAAGACCTGTAGCCTATCAGCTACAACTGCCAGAGGAAATGGTAGGAATACATGATGTATTTCATGTATCTAATCTCAAGAAATGCCTAGCTGATGAATCACTTGTAGTACCTCTAAAGGATATAGAGGTAAATGAACAATTAAAGTTTGTAGAGAGGCCTCTACAGATTGAAGACAGGAAAGTCAAGAACCTTAAGCACAAGAGATTAGTTCTGGTCAAAGTAAAATGGGACTCCAAAAGAGGACCAGAGTACACATGGGAGCTTGAATCAGAAATGCAAAGGAAATATCCACACTTATTCCAGTAGATCTCGAGGACGAGCTCTAAAACAAGGTGGGGAGGATATAACAACCATCCAAAATATTTTCGAGACCCTAATATATTTTAAAATATCCTTATATGTCCTAAAGTACACCCTGTATGCGAAAACGGGCCCCGAATACCCTTACTATTATTAAAATTAAATAAAAATGAATTTTAATGGTCTCTCGCAGGGTGCGTAAGCCACCCCCTTGACCTACGCGGGCCGCGAGCGAGTGACTGGTGGCACGAACCCAGGCCGCCACGTGGCGGGACACACGGACAACCTATACTCGTGACCGGATGAAGCTAAACCCTAGGCGACTTATGTCGTGGGCCGCGAAGGCCCAGCCTTCTTTCTACGCGGGCCACGAGAGAAGGCGAAGAGTCGCCTATAAATGGAGGCTCTCAGCCTTCAGTTTCCGATCGTTCAAAATCTCTTTCTCTCTCAATTTTTCTGCATAATAGGCATAACCTCCGGGCATAATACCCCCTAATTAACGAAGTTCTGCTCCGTTGTAAGTATCATAACCCCGATTACGTATTAGATACGCTGCCCGATTGATCAAGGGTTCCGTAACGGCTGTTGTGGTTCTGCCCGACGTAGTCGTTGGAATGCCGTCTCAGGGAGGGTATTGCTAATGTAAATATTAAGGGTTATTATACTAACGCGTGTGCATTTGTGTAAATTATAGATAATCACCAGGAAACCCTTAAAGGAAACCTTAAAACAGCAATGTGAGTAATCTCCTTTTTGTTAACTGTTTTTACAAAACCTCACTTAATTAATGATATATTAAACAGTGATTGAGTATTTGTATTCTACAATTATCGTCGGTATGTTGGGGTTTTGTATACAAAATTTGTTACTACCTTGCGAGGAGTAACATGACCACAAGTCGGGTTGATAGTACCGTGGGTGGTAATTGAATAGATGGAAACAAATGTAATTGCGCGACTGCCCTCAATACTGTACAATGGTCTTTATTAAATTTGATTAAACTGAGATTCACTCACCAGTATTTCCCACTGACAAAATGTTTTTAAAACACGTTTCAGGTAACAAAATGTGAAAGCCAAATAGAAGACAGCTGAACAGCACTGAAGGCTTGGAAAAGTGACAATAAAGTTACCTAAAATATAGAGTTGTTTTCATTAAATAAAATAGGGTTTATCCATATGAAAATGTGTGTACTTGAAACGTGAGTTTTTCCCATGTATTTGATATATTAAAAGCGTGGTATTTTACTCTGATAAAATATTTCCTAACTACGGTCCTGATGAAAATTCCGCTGCCAAAATGACCAACCCAGATACCACCAAAACTGGCCACGACCGCCCGTTCCCGGGTTATTAGGGGACGAGGGTTGCGACATTGTCCCCCTGGTGTTTGACACGTTCGGCTCCTTGGCGTCGGAGGCAGTTCGGTTCTTGGCTAGAGTTCAGCGTGTTGTCCACAGCAACTTTTTGACCCCTCAGGGGCGAGACTTTGTTTTTAGTAGATTAGGGTTTTCTAGAAGGGGATGACGGCGCAGTTTGTTGCTCGTCTACCTGCTATCCTTATGTAATTTGCCATGGTGATTGGAATGGAATTTCACATTAAAAAAAAAAAAAAAAGTAGCACGGGCAATCCCCTTTTGTCTTTTGATCTAAATCACAATTAATGCTGGGTGTTTTGTTTATACATTTCTGGCCGTCTAATGTGTTTGTTAGTGCACCGTTTTTGTCTTAATAAAATTGCTGGCCTTTAAACAAAAATTTAATAAACCCCAATCCAAACACCCCCGATAGCATTGATGAAGAGGTTCTCTCTTTTGGTACGTCACACCACTTATTATGTAACGTACTTCCACCTCCTGCTGCCTTTTTGCCGCTCTCATATAACCAACCGACTTCTTCATCTTCACTATTCCCAAACGTGCACTCTTCGGCCTGCAACATTCTCTCGTCTCCGTAAGTCAATTTTCTCATCGTTTCATCTTTTCTGCTCACGATTATCATGTATCTCACTTCAATTGATGCTTGTTGACTAACAATTACACTCTTACACCGATCACTTTGGGGACAATTCGTCCTTCACCTTTAACTTTTAACTGGTTTTAGACTCGATTGTTTGTTTAATTACACTCTGTCTTTGTGTTGTTGATAATCTAATGATTGTTTGGCCCTAATATTCCACAAACATAATATAATTGATTGTAAGTAGCATATTCATACATCTGTTTATGAAGGTTAGGGTTTACTTGATTTAAGTTTACTTTTAAGGTTTACTGAATATCAGGTTAGGGGATCATAAATTTTTGTATCGTCTCAAGTTACTTTTGTCCTAGGTTTGAGAAATTTTGTACCGAATTAGTGTACCGTATCAGTACGGTACCATACTATACTGGTACTGACCGAATGTATACTGTACTGTATTGGTACTATGCGGTATGATACCGGTTCGGGACTTTTAACGGTAACGACCGAACATGTACGGCAAGGTATTTGGTTTTGGTTTTGGCTAAATTTCAGTAACGGTACGGTAGCGTTGGTTTTAAAAACCGTACCTTAGGCGCAAGGTGTAGAGGCTGGCGCCCTGGGTAGGGAGGCGCACCTAAAACAGGAAACACATTTTGTAAGGATTTTTTTCAAGCCTGAGGCGCGCGCCTTGTGTACCAGACTACCGGGGGTGTTTTTATGCATTAAATGTTGTACAATAGGTTTTTCTGGCTTGTACATGTAGGTAAAATCATATAAAAACCTTATATCTATATTTTGGATAGGTGATGCCGAAAACATATGGGATATATAAAAAATTAATAATCACCTTGCGCCTCGGATACGAAAATCCCGCCACTTTTGCGCTTCATGCCTCGGTTTCAGACCTTGTCGTTTTTGTGCGCTTCATGCTCAACTTTTGAAAGTAAAATGCTCTCATTGTCTACCTTTAAATGGATTCTTTTAGTTCAACTGACAGTTGTCTGTCTCTTGTGTGCACAGGTTTAAGAGCAAATGGCTGAACAGGTAGGAACAGAGGCGTCACCGCCTTCTTTTGATTATATGCTCTACGAAGGTGATCCCGAACATCTTCGGACCGTTGTAGCTACACCGAATCTACCAAATCCTCAAATAAGTCCTTCTTTGTTGAAACTTAAGCACAGGATAGGACATGGACTGTTTGGGGATGTTTGGTTGGCTACGCATCATCAATCATCGCATGATTATGATGAGTATCATGAAGTGGCTGTTAAGATGTTACATCCTATAAAAGAAGAAGATATACCAAAGTTTATGGCTAAGTTTGAGGATTTATTCCTTAAGTTCCGGAAACTCCCAAGTGTCTGTTGGTTGCATGGTATCTCAGTTCTAACTGGAAAGGTGGCAACTTACATTTCTACAATAATTTATAACATGTTATATTCTTGGAATAGTTATTTAATTAATTCGATTAAATCTGTTACTTTCAGGCTTCTCCACAGATTTGCATCGTCATGAAGTTTTATGAGGGGTCAGTTGGTGATCGAATGGCTAAGCTAAAAGGAGGAAAACTTGCATTGCCTGATGTTTTGAGGTGATATTTCTAAGGGAAATTGGATTTTAATAATCTTAACTTTCACCTGTTGGCCGGCAGTAATCCCAACTTAAGAAATTTCCCCTGACATTCCCAACTTGCAAACATTTTTCCTCCACCGCGCCTTTTCTACCTGAGGTCTAACCTAGTTAGTTTTTTGCTGACGTGGCTTATGTGGCAAAAAAACTTGATTGTTTGCCAACGTTGTTGTTATGTAGCACCATCACCACCTCCACCACCAACACCACCCACCTCCACCGTGGAGGTGGGTGGTGGCTGATGGTGGTGGGTAGGTGGTGAAGGTGGAGGTGGTGATGGTGCCACATAACAGGCACGTCAGCAAATAACCAAGTTTTTTTGCCACATAAGCTGCCACGCCAGCAAAAAAACTAACTGGGTTAGTCCTCAGTTAGAAAGGCTCGGTGGAGGAAAGATGTTTGGAGGTTGTACTGTCAAGGGGAATTTCTTAAATTGAGATTATTGCCGGCCAACAGGTGAAATTTAAGATTATTAAAATCCATTTCCCCTATTTCTAAAGGATTCACAGAGTAACAAATAATATTTAGATGATTAACGGTTAAAACATTGCCAGGTATGGAGTGGGGTTGGCTAAAGGAATTCATGAAGTGCACATGTTAGACACGTTGGTGCTGAATATTAAGCCAACTAATCTTCTTCTTGATGAACATGATCATGTGATTCTTGGAGATTTTGGGGTCCCGTTTCTTCTTCTTGGGGCCCAGTTGCCTGACCCGGATATGTCTCTTAAGCTGGGATCGCCCAATTACATGGCTCCAGAACAATGGGAGCCTGAAACCAGAGGTCTGATTAGTGTTGAGACTGATAGTTGGGGATTTGGGTGCTGCATTTTGGAGATGTTGACGGGTGTACAACCGTGGTTTGGTAAATCTGTTGGTGAGATATACAAATCTGTTGTGGTGAAACAAGAAAAACCGCAGCTTCCGAATGGTCTACCTCCTGCTGTTGAAAATGTTCTTAATGGCTGTTTTGAGTATGATCTTCGTAATAGACCGCTTATTGCAGATATTCTGCATGCATTTGAAAGGTTAGTTCCACGTGTGTGTTTGTTTAACTGTTTGTGTTGGTGTATATCCAAATATGCGTGGGTCTATCTGTATTATGTTTTACTTCAAACGGGTCAGATCACCAAATCTAGCTAGTTGGGAAACGGGTCACACGGGTTGAAACTTGAAAGCCTCTCAAACGCTTTTGTAATGCATGTACCCCTCTTAATCGTTTTATATCATATCGTAATTATATTGGTTTTCTAATCATTAATAAGATTAGTACATAGATGGTCCCTGTGGTTTGAACTTTGTAACGCATTTAGTCCCCAACTTTTTTCAAAAGTACATGGATGGTACTACGATGGTTTGCACTTTGTAACACATTTAGTCCCTAACTTGGACATGCTAAAACCTGTAGATTTGTTAGTTGGGGACTAAATGCGTTATAAAGTGCAAACCACAAGTACCATCCATGTACTTTTGGAAAACTAGGGTCCAAATCCAAATTTTTGGCAAACCACAGGGACCGTCTGTCATCTGTGTACTTTACTCCATTAATAATTAATAAAAAAATGGGCGGAAGGTATTGCGGTTCAACCCTGCCCGTTTCGACCCATACAAAGATGACCCGTTTTAGTCTGAACTGGTCTTGACCCCTTACCCAACTTACCCGGCCCACCCATCTTACTACCTCTAGTTTTGATTAATACAAGCATGCAACAAAAAAGAGAACTGCTGCTATTTGCCTATTTGTTGGTTTTAAGTATTCATTATACGTAAGTGTGAGTGAAATTGTACTTGCAGTTCACGTGATGCTGTGTTTAACGATGGGGAGTGGATTGGTCTAGGAAGCAGAATATCAGCAGACCAAAAAGTTGGAGGTAGCAGCTACTCCACATGGTTTCTTACGAAAGATCATCTGCAAGTAGGTGATATTGTTCGATCTCGAAAAATACCGAACAATTGCAAGAACATGGCTGTACCTGAAGGAACCGTAGTCGGTTTGGAAAAAGATATTGATCGAGATGGGTTCGTTCTGGTTCGAGTCCAAGGAATCCACAACCCATTAAGGGTTAACATCACCACTCTAGAACGGGTCACTTCTGGGTTAGCCGCTGGTGACTGGGTGCACTTACTAGATCCAAACAGAAACCGAAACCGAAACCACTCGTTTATTGGCATTCTACACGCGATAGACCGTGATGGGAACGTGAGTGTCGGTTTTATAGGACTAGAGACACTATGGAAAGGACACTGTTCTCAGCTCCAAATGGCAGACCCGTTTTTCGTGGGTCAGTTTGTGAAATTAAAGGCAAATGTTTTTACACGTCGGTTTCAATGGGAACGTAAACGTGAAGGAATATGGGCCACCGGTAAGATTACACAAATACTTCCGAATGGGTGTCTTGTTGTGCAGTTTCCTGGAAAATTTGTTTTCAAAGGCGAAGCGGAATCATATTTAGCTGATCCGGCTGAAGTTGAGCATGTTTCGTTCGATACATGTTCGACTTTGGTGGATAAGTATCAGCATGTTGAGGATCATCACTGGGCTGTTAGGCCACTTATGATTGCATTTGGTGTGCTCACGGCTATGAAGTTTGGTTTCATTGTTGGTCATAGTGTGGGTGCTAGACTGAAGAAAGGTGGTGCAAGTCGGACGCGCGGTGGTGGTAGCGGTCATGGTCAAGACGGGCAAGACGGTGGCGGCAAGTCGAAATGGCTACCATCACCTGTTGCAAATATACTTGCGAGAGACGGTTCCACGACTCCTGTTATTGCCAGATAATGTGTTTGATGTAAAAAAACTGATGCTAATGGCCGACTTGTAAGTTGTTTCTACTGTAAATATATGCAACATGTTCTATTTCAATGATTCAATCAAATGTATTCCAGTTAATCCTAATTTTATACATATTTAGTTTCTTCAAAATAATTGTGTGAGCTCCTTGGGTAACTCTCGTCTCCAAATAGGTTTTAAATCAAAATTTGAATTTCTTAGTATGCCTACGATTCATTCAGGAGCTGTTTGGCAACATCTGAATGGTTAAGTGCTGAACCAGTAAGAGGTCTGAACTAGTAAGAGGTTTGAACCATTAAGAGCCTGTATAATGCTTACCCATTCAGAGGTAAATGTCTGACCAATTCAGATTTGAGGTCTTAATCATTCAGACTCTGTATAAATCTTAACCATTCAGATGCAAATGTCTGAACCATTCAGACATCTGCTCGCGAAACAAACAGTCTGAACCATTAAGTGCTGAACCAGTAAGAGGTCTGAACCATTAAGAGCCTCATTAAGAGGTAAACAAACAGTCCCTCAGTGTTATAACATACACATCTCATTTGAGAGTGTGTCTAGCTCTAAAGGAGTTGAATTGTTTGTGAGCTACTTGAAATCTCGTTGTTAAAGATTTGAGTTGAGCCGTGTTTAAACGAAGAGCTCATATGTTAAATAGCATGAGGTTCGTATACCGAGCTTGTGAATTTATTACATATAAACAATGCATCATTTACGTATCTATTTTTCACTCGTGTATTATGTTCATCTACCGAAATTCAATACATACACCACATAGACTCGCGTAGTATTCGTTTTCTTCTTAGGTTGAGGAGGAAGACAACACAATAATCAAGTTTGCTAGCATTTAAAATATGAAGTTCAGACAAGTATTACTAATTAATAAGTCATTTAAACACGCAGAGAGATATGGTCACACAAGCGTGGTATTTATCGATGATAATGATTCATTATATAGATCTTTAGAATTAAAAGATCAATCGTGTGTGTGGCCGGTTCGTAACGTATGGACCAACTACTCATCTAAAAGACATTGTGTAATGTTCTCAACTTATCAAAAATGTGAGTGGGCGGGGGCGTGGCTTTCAAGGGGCTAGGAGGGGCGGCCGACCCCCCGAACTTTTCGCTCAGTAGTGTTATGTATGTACGTTTCATATAGAATTTTTTAGGTATATACGTTTTCGACCCCCCAAATATTAGATAGGGTGACTTCCCACCCCTCGGTGGAAATTTTTAAGCTTCGCCACTATGAGTGGGATCGGTGTCGTGTCATAACTTTAGATATTTATAATAACTAATGAAAAAACTTACCGTCCAGTTTAGTGTTTGCTTTAACAGGTGTTGAGTCGTCTCACCTTAACAACATCAAACAGATAAATTAGAAGATGGTGAGATTAGTGAAAACATATAACATAGACAGATAACACGTTATATAGACACACATACGAGTAATATAGACCACCAGCATAGGCTAAGAAACCAAGCTTCTAAGGTGAGAATAAAAAATACACCCGTGTCGTTCTTCTAAAAGTCCTTAACCTTGATCATATGTCTACGCATACTCCCATTCTCGACCATGTTCTAAGAGATGTGGAAGTCTAGCAAATACTGCCTAATTCACTCCTCCGAAGTCAATTTCGGTCTGCCTCAACCCATCCTCCGAAGTCAATTCCGGTCTGCTTCACGCAACCCTTCCTCTTTTTCACGGTGAGAGTTTCCACGGTTCTAAGTTCTAATTGTGATTGTCGCCTGTCTCCTCCTGATGTGCCCATAACATCTTAACCTCCCCCTCTTAACTCATCTGATATTGTTAGTTATAATTATATTTCAATTTCAATTTGTATTGTATGTACTTCATTGTAATTTCTTAATTCTCTCTTTTAACTCTTTTTGTAAATTACTCTAGTATTTATAGATCTCTTTCCCTTCTTACGGGGCATTCAATAGTCACCCCTAATCTTTTCCTAACAACCTTATTTCTTGTCATATCCAATCTATATAATCTATAAAAGGAGATTAGAAGATAACCTCGATATGCTTACATGTCAAGCTCTGAGATATGCCTCTAATAAATCTAAATAATATAGTATAAAATCTGATTTTTATTATGATTAATTAGTGAGTTTTTTAGGAGGGAATTTCAAAATTGCATGGGGAGTTGTATTGTGCATTTAATGCACCTGAAAGATGTCATCATATCTTCATCTCTCTGTTTCTTCTTCACACTTTAATCTCCATCTCTCTCTTTCTTCTCATTTCAAAATTCAGGCGACATTGTAGGGTTTTTTTTACAAAGCTTCCAAATATTTAAGAGATTCATAGGCAAAGAAATCCGTTGCTTCCACACGAACCATGTCATCGGCAAAGAAATCCGTCGGTCCTTTCGGATGGACCTGATCTTGCTCGATGAGAAGGTATTAGTATTTGTGAAGTGTTGATTCTGTTATTTGACTGTTCTAGGGTTTATACTTTCCAATATTCATTTGTCCTTTTTTACTCTTTTTATGATTTTGGGTTTGTGTTTGTGTTTGTGTTTGTGTTTTGTTTCTCAGAGGTGGTTGTGTAATTTAGATTGTGAAGGTTTAATGCTGTGTTCTCATGCCTTCTTGGCTCTTGCGATAACTATGTTTAATGGTTTGTTATTTGATTTGGATCTGTATCAAGGTTTAATGTTGTGTTCTCATGCCTTCTTGGCTCTTGCGATGTTTAGGTATTGTTTATACCCTCAATCATTTAGGGTTTTTTGTTTCCATATTTGATTTGGGGTTTTTTCGTAAGTTGGGTTTCTGTTTATGTATTGATTACACCCTGAATCATTTAGGGTTGACTGTGATGGTGAATAAAAATGAATGCAAAGTGCATTTTTCTTGTCCTTTCAAGATGAGGCTATGATGATTTTGTAGATCTGAGTAAAAACTGAATGAAGACAGCATCATGGCATGGCAAGGTTGTAGGATGGCAGTTGTTCATGCAACCTCTCTTGCAGCCATGGTGTTGTCATCTTTATGCACAATCTGAGCCTGGCATTCTGACAATGCGAAAGATTAAGAATAATCTGTTGAAAGTGGAAGAAAATTGTTTCTAGATAAGATAATCCGATCAATTGTAGCTTTTAAACTGTGTTTGATAAAGCTACCTTCCAGTGTAGATTATCTACAATTTTGTAAATCTTATAATTTTTGGAAATGCCATTTGTAAAGCTTATAAATTTTCGGCATCTTGATACATCTGAAAAAAGTGAGTTGGCTCGGTTGAAAATATGTCGGCCAACTCAGCTTGCTTTATAGATGGACAATTTCAGAAGCTGCGACTAAACCGACTGCAATGGAATCTCAGCTTTAATTATGTTGCTTTATTTGTTGCAGGAAATGGAGTCGCAGGTATGTGAGCTACCTATAGTTGATTATGCTCATGATGGTTTCCTTATAACTAATTTAGAATTTTTTATATATAATCAGGTCTACCACAAATGTGACATGATATGAATATTTAAATGTGAAATACCATTGCTAAAGTTTTAATTTACAGATTGTTGAGTTTCATGGTGACCTAGTGGGCTATGAAGATGCTACAATAGCAACCAGAATTGGAACAATAGATGGCGGGCGAAACAACTCATGATCTGGTTTGAAACAACTCTTTTTCTTTAATAGTGAGTAACATATTTAAGGTATACAAAGATTAAGATGATAAACAGCGGAGACAATCTGCAATTCTAATAATGGTCTTGGTGTAATTTGAAAGCTTGGATCCATGGTCTGGTTATCTCTAATTTTCATCTTGGCATAAGGGATCAAGGGATAGGCTCAATTGGATACGCCTACCCGATTTGGTTGGAAATTTTGGTTTAATAATGTCGGAAAAACTTGGCTAAAAAAAGTACCTTTTTTTAAGTTCGCCGACTAAAATTTCATAGCAAACTTTTAAAAAGTCAATGGCAGTCAACCGGTGAGGTTTAGTGGGGTTAACAAGTGTGCTTAAAAACATCTTCTTAACAACAAGGTGACTCTTCTTATCTTGCAGTTACTCATGGGTTAAGCTCGAGTTGTCTTTTTTTTTCGATTTTGTTTTTATTAGAATCATACTTCGGTTTCTTTCTGATTAAGGTAACACTTGAGAGATATTTGGAAATGAGGGGTGCTGATGGTGGTGCAAGAGACTAAATGATGTGGTTTAAGAGTGCGTTAATCTGTTTCAGGTAACTAAAATCTTGAATTCACATTACTTCAATACATGCTTTACATCATTTTGTTTATTAAAAAAAAAACTGTTTTAGGTGCTCCACTGACCTCTAAGGACGTTCACCGCTGTTTGCGAAATTGTCTGGAATTTATTATGATGTATTTTGATTTTAATTAGGCTTTAGGATCAACTTCTAGATATGCCACGTAATCTTTGCTGATGTCATAAATCACAATTTAAAATGTTAATATAATCTATCTATATTTCAAAATTCAAAATAAAGACAGGGTTTTTAATGGGCGCTCAAATATAAACTCCTCATATATCTGCACATCAAAGGGAGAGATTCAAAATTCAAAATCAAATCTCCAAATTTTGGCTGTCATTCTCTCTCAAAAACCACACTTTCCTACTTCCACCGGTTCTCTCATGATTCATATTTCTTTAAAAAGAAACCCTAAATCACAAAATCACCAGTGGTGCCGCCAACGATCTTGTCGGACGCGGAGGAGGAAAAAACCCTAGAATCGGAAGAGATCAGTGATTTTTGTTCGTTCACGTCGTTCCTCATCTTCTTGCTTTCCTTCATATCATAAGTGCAGGTTTAATGTTAATTTCTATCTAAAATTAAGGTCAATTTCTCTCTAAAAATAGGTTTAATGTTGTTAATTATTGCGATTTTAGAGCCAATTTTGTCACTTACGATGTCATTGATGATGGCTGAATGGTTTTTGTATATTTTAGAGTTTTCGATAAGGCTATGATGAGTACAAAGTTATGAGTAAATATTGTTGAATATGTCATCTTGGCTTGGCAGGGTTGAAGGATTGTAGATCTTCATCTGCAACCTCCCTTGCAGCCATGGTGCTTTCACTATTTTGTAAACTCTGAGCCTGAAAAGTTACGAAGATCTTGCTGTCTTCTACTATCGTCTTCAACATACAGAGTTGTAGAGTCAGATCTACGAAGAGGTAAGATTGGGTATCTGTAGTATTCATACCGATTTATAGCTGGGGGTACACGATGGCTGGGGGTCGCCGGTGAATAAAATTAGGCCTCTAAGGATGTGACTAAGTCTTGCTATTTGATGTCCTATAATTTATTTCATGTTTGAGCTTATTACATTGTACGTTATGGTTAATTTTTGTTTTTAATGAAGTTTATGTGATTTAGGCCAGTAAAGATTCAATGGACAGGGGATATTTGCCTAATATGGTAGAATTCAAAAGATCATGGTTGTAAGGTAAGTTGTTTCTTGAATAATAGATGCCTTGGATATATGAAAAATTATATGAATTGGTTACGTTTTATGTTTTGTAGTTTAATCTGCGAATTTGGTTGAATCATCGTTGCTATTGATACGGAGTGACCGAGAATATGTTAAGGTTGAAGCAACTGTCTCCTACAGATCAGGGCGGTTACTCTCAATTCTCGATTGTTGTTCACTCAGGAAGATAAGGTACTTTTACCATCCGTAAAGATGTTCTTGGCTCTGTTTGTTCTTAGCCGTGATTGGTAATTTCAAGAATTTGTAGTTTGATAAAGGTTTCATCTTTTTGTTTAGTTTTGGTTGTGGTTATGATTTTTGTTTTATTGTTTAGTGGGCATGGAATATTCTCCATAGTCGAAACTTAACAATGTAGTTTGTCATTTACTTCATTATTCAATTATTGTACCTTATCATGGATGGTATGCTTTGTTGTTACTGATTTTGTTTCAGTTGTTTTTAATGAATTTGTAGTGTTTGATTTGTTTTTTAATTATTTTGGTTGGCTGATACAGGAGAATCACCCATAGAACTCACCAGCAGAACCATCGGGCATGTCGAAAACGATGATCATGAAGCCAACAGCAACAGCTTACCTAAACAATCACCGATTAATTCAACAGACGGGCAAGTCTGGATGATGTTTATAGATTCAATGATGTTTGTTTGTTTTTCAGTTTACTTTTCTCTTAATCGTGTTTTAATGATAATAGCAATTTGATGATTACGATGACGGTTAGTTTGATAAGCAGCAAACAGCGGTTCGTTCGATGCCCAAGATGCCTGAATGTTCTGCCCGAGACAGCTGACATGCCGGTGTACACATGTGGAGGCTGCGGTGCAACACTTCAAGGTTGGTAGCATATAACTAACTACTTGTGTTTTTTTTTTTTTTGGAATGTTGGTAGCAATTTGATCATATCCTTTTAAAGAGAAGGTTGTTATCGTGCCATATATATTACATTATTTTGTCAACTATATGTTCAAGTATATCACTAACTTAAAACTTAAATATTGTTTAGATGTTGGTGCTTCAAAGCAAAATGGAGAATGCAGGTAGTGAAATGGGCATTCACACGTACTGGGCATTCACACACTTTCGGGAAATTTTTAGTTTTCTTTAGTAAGTTCGCAATGCTAATGAATATCTTTGTGCAGTTTCTGATTTTCTTTTTTTGATCTTCTTATTTTTGTTTTTTTGGTAGGTACGGGCATTCAAAAATCCTTCGACAATTTCAGTCTACGCTCCATCACAGGGGCGCAAAGTAAGGGGATGGCGGTTTTGAAAGGCTGTGGCGTCAGTGATTTCGCATAGCTTTTATGTACGACTCTAATAAGCGATAATTTTAGGTTAGTTTGGTGGTTTTAGGCACCTTCTTTCGTTAGGTTTTCTGTCAAATGTTTGCATTTGATTATAGTTATGAGTTAAAACCTTTCCATGATCGGTTGTTTTCATGATCATAACTCTGACAAAACCTTTTTATTGATTCAGGTTTTAAGCTATTCATCACGATTGAATTGTTATCTAAATAAGGAAACAATAGACGTCCCTGAAATCATGGCTGCTTCTATCGCCTCTCCGCTTGGAAAGGATATGTGCATGAAAAGGAATACATACATTTTATGAAACTGGATGCGTTTTATGGAATTAGGTATACTTTTCAAATACATAACAATCATTAGTACTGCAACTATGTAGGACCTTTTTTTTCAAATTTATGAATGTTAACTCGGCAGTCAAAGCCCGTTATACGATATATGGATTATAGCGGTGCTATAGAGGATAGCGGTAATTTTTGTATCATGCATAATTTATGTAAATAGATCTCTATAATCCATAATTATGGTTTCAAATCTTTTTCCTGAGTTATTTACAGTTGTAGCACACTAAATATTTAATTTTTGTATTGAGTTGGTATATTGGGAATAAATACTGAACTGGTGGAATTACAGCAAGTACAGGTTATGCTTCAAGCTGTCTCGATCTCTTTGGAGGTGGATACGTGGCTTTGGGAGGTCTGAAAAATAGAATTGATAAATTTAGGGAAAATGTGGTTGAAAGATGATAACCCAACAGTTGAGGATCTCATTCTACAGCTTCGATAAATTCAGGGTTTTTTCAAATAATGTTTCCTAGATGTTTGAAGACCGACAAATGTCCAAAGAAGCAGCACTGTGGACATTTGTCGGTCTTTGTCGGTCTTCAAACATCTAGGAACCATTATTTGAGAACACCCCTGCATTTATCGGAGCTGTAGAATGAGATCCTCCACTGTTGGGTTATCATCTTTCAAACCCATTTTCCCTAAATTTATCGATTCTGTTTTTCAAACAGGGATGTAATGCAATGATTCATCTAAATTGAATAGACGGACACTTGCTTCCTCTCAAAGGGTTATGGAGTGGTTATAACACTTTCCGTTTATATCTCAGGTAACGGTTTTCCTTAATGCATCTCGACACTTAGGTTGTTATGTATGATTTTTGCTGTGGTTTTGAAACTTACGGGATAGTAATTGTCAATTTCAGGTAGGTTGGGTATTGAGACCAAGAAATTCAGCGCCACTTGCAGTTACGATTTTAAGGTCAGACAATTATTGGCTTGAAACAGAGACAGAGGACCATCTGCTGACCTCAGATTAGAGTTTGTGGTTATTTTATGTGTTGAAAATTTGTGCAATGTCTTAAGATTGATCAACTGTTTTAATACATGCATTCTCTTAAATTTAAAACCTAAAAGTTGTTACAAGCAAAGACCACTTGACCTGTTTGACAAGTCATTAAATAGCCTGTACAAGCCAAGCCCACTTAACCTGTTTTGACAAGTGCCAAAATGGGCCGTACAAGCCAACATTTGAATAAGTAACATTTTTTTATGATTTAAAAAAAAAAATAGACACAATGATCCTTTTCTTGATTTTAACTATCAGTGAAAAAAATTAGAATTTGTGACGATTCACTATATTTGTGACTTTGTGTTAAAGGACTGAAAATAAAGGAAAGAGGTAAAAAAATAAAAAAAAGAAAAAGAATAAGAAAAAATAAAGAAAAGGAAGAAAAAAAAGAAAAGAAGACCCCCCCCCCTCCCCCCCCCCCCCCCCCCCCCCCCCCCCTCTCCCCCCCCGCTCCCTCGCCCCCTTGGGGCCATCTGAAATGACTACTGTCGGTTATGAGTGAATTTGAAGAACGAAAAAAATAACAAAAAATCAAACGCTAGATAATGTTACATGGTTTCATTAAGTATAATCGAATGTGAATTCATTAAATAATTTCACATCATATTTTACATATAAACGTAGACAAAAACTTTTTATACTTATAATACTAATACATACTGTCTTTAACTGTAGGATCGTGAAACGACCTAACGAGTCGATCAGAAGAGTGCTCAGACCGAATCAGAGGCGGAATTCATTGATTCGGTCTTCGTTTAGCTTGTATTCACTATTAATTGTCTCGTTTATTAATCTCTGAACGTTTACAGGACTGGAGACACTTCGACAGCACCTCGGCGTCGGAAATCAGAATCTTACAACTGAACTCGTTTGAAGGCTATTTATAGGGAAGACCCTTCCGTTTGAAAATGACATAACCATTTCAAACGGAACCCTTCAAACGGAACCCTTTGAAACAATTACATTCAAACGATCAACCTCAAACGGTTACCTTTAAACAATTTCAAATTTGACTTTTAAAGGATTCTATTTTGTCTTCATATCCCCATGATGCAATGGATGATGTCACATATATGATGTCATCATCATATATGATGACATCACTCTTGTTCAGCAACGCAACGAACCCGAGACTCGACATAAGACGAAGAAGACAGATGAATGCACCAACAGACTCCCCCTCAGATGTTGACGAGTCTTAAGTGTCGAGTCTTCGCATCTTCAGTCTTTATCAGTCTCTTTTCTTTCTTAGCATATATCAGGATCTTCTCTTTGGATCTAACCTCGTCAGACTCCCCCTCTCATCATGATGGGATCGCTGTCTGGAATTAGCTATCACCTAGAGATCAATTCCTGGCTTTATCTCTGTTTAAGCTCATTTCCTGCACACATTTTCTCATCACAACATAAGTTTTTACTTAAAACAATAAGAAAAACTTACTAGTAATAATTACATCAAGTTCAAATTAATGACCCTGATTAACTAATCAAACTTTTCTTTTTAAAATCAATTTCTTCTTTTAAAAGCACACTCCCAAACCAGTTCATCATGTTCAGCACTTGAAATTTTGAAAATCAGCTCTTCAACATCTGTTGTCGAAAATCTTTTTGTATTTTTCAAAATTTATGCTAAAACACACTAAAATCTTTTTGGGTTTTTGAATATAATGAAATGCAGTAAAGAAATATTTACAAACAATATTTTTGTGAGTTTGTGTAAGAGGATCATATCAGTTTTGTGACCAATAACTAGCACCGTTAAGCTTTAACATTTTAAGCTCTAAACGATTCACGTTGATTGACGATATTGTTGTCCACATAAACTCAATCTAAAAACTTTCAATCTGCTTACCGATACTTTAAGGTATATTAAGATAGCACTAAATTCTTATGGACCCCACGATCTCAGCATATCCCCTCATCATGCAATACACTGACTCAAGCAATGCCTTTAAACTTTTATCAACTGTGATTTGTGCAAAAACAAAGCAGAATGTTTAAACATTAACAATCAGGTCGATACTTCCGTATACGCAGAGAAAGTCCAATGTTTAAACAAAATAAGAAAATAAAAATAAGTT
>CM060410.1:44745537-44829995 GCA_030545235.1 Helianthus tuberosus
AAGGAGTTTGTCTTATTTACAGACCATGATTCGTTGAGGCATATCCGCAGTCAAGATAAAGTGTCACATAAGCATGCCCGTTGGATGGCTTTCTTGGAAAAGTTTACTTTTGTTGTGAAGCATAAATCTGGAATTTCGAATCGTGTGGCAGATGCCTTGAGCAGAAGGAGTAGCCTGCTTGTTTCTATGAGAGTTGTTGTACCCGGGCTAGACAATCTCATGGAACAACTCACAACAGATCCGTATTTTTCTGTCATTTTGCAGGATGTGCAGTATGGGAAGAGGACAGATTTTCTTGTGCATGACGGTTTTCTTTTTAAGGAAAATCAATTATGTATTCCTAATTCCAGCCTCCGCCTTCAAATAATTAAAGAACTGCATGGAGAAGGGCATGTGGGTAGAGACCGTACTTTACGATTGGTGCAGTCTTCTTATTTTTGGCCTACTATGCGGAGGGATGTTGATCGGTTTGTTAGACGTTGCAGGATCTGTCAAGTTTCAAAAGGCACAGCTACCAATGCAGGGATTTATATGCCTCTACCCATTCCTCAGCAACCTTGGGTAGATATTAGGATGGATTTTGTGTTGGGGTTACCCCGTACTCAGCGTGGTAATGATTCGATCTTTGTAGTGGTGGACCGGTTTTCTAAGATGGTGCACTTTATTCCTTGCAAGAAGACAACAGATGCAGTTAATGTGGCTCAGTTGTTCTTTCGAGATATCTATTGTTTGCATGGTTTGTCATCCTCTATAGTTTCTGATCGGGATACTCATTTCTTGAGTCATTTTTGGCGAAGTCTATGGAAAATGGTGAACACTCAGCTCAATTTTAGTAGTGCTTACCACCCACAAACTGATGGGCAGACAGAGGTTGTTAATCGGTCACTTGGTAATCTTTTGCGGTGTCTTGTGGGTGATCATGTGAAGTCTTGGGATCAAAAGCTTTGTCAGGCTGAGTTTGCTCATAATCATGTTGTTAATAGGAGCACTGGGTTTAGTCCGTTTGAGGTGGTCTATTCTGCTAAGCCTCGGGGTCCTTCTGATTTGATGTCACTTTCTACCCCAGGTTCTGTTCCTAAGAAGGTGCAAGATTTTGTGGTTGGGTTACATGAAGTTCATAAAGCTGTGCAGGATAACTTGGCCAACGCTAATTCAAAGTACAAGCAAGCTGCAGACCAAAAGCGTAGGCAAGTTGATTTTGAAGAGGGTGACTTTGTTTGGGCCATTTTGACTAAGGATCGTTTTTCAGTGGGGGAGTATAATAAATTGTCAGCCAAGAAGATTGGACCAGTGGAGATTGTGCAGAAGATAAATTCTAATGCCTATCGTCTGAAGTTACCAAGCCACATTCGTTGTTCCGATGTTTTCAATGTCAAACATTTGCTGCCTTTTTATGGGGATTCGTCTGATAATGAGGTTGCTGCGGATTCGAGGTCGAATTTTGTCTACCCAGGAGGGAATGATGTGGGCCCAAGTGTGGAGGAGCGGGCCATCTTGTATTTGGAGGCCCAAGATCGCGTAACAAAAGGGGCTTCACTAAAATGGCTCTAACTTGGGCTACGGAGGTCCGTTTTGGGCGTGCAACCAGGCGAAACGAACGTGAGAAAAAGCTCCATCTTGCTGCAAACGCCTACGGCGGTTTGGGTCATCGTCCGGGCCAAAAAACGCTTATTTCCATTAGTTATTTGCATTTTTATGTTTTTTAAGTATTTTGGGCATTTTGTTTTTGGGCTTGTGTTTGGCCCGTTATCTTTTTTTAGGCCCATTTCGAATTTCTGTTGGGCTACGGAGGTCCGTTTTGGGCGTGCAACCAGGCGAAACGAACGTGAGAAAAAGCTCCATCTTGCTGCAAACGCCTACGGCAGTTTGGGTCATCGTCCGGGCCAAAAAACGCTTATTTCCATTAGTTATTTGCATTTTTATGTTTTTTTAAGTATTTTGGGCATTTTGTTTTTGGGCTTGTGTTTGGCCCGTTATCTTTTTTTAGGCCCATTTCGAATTTCTGTTCTTATTTATATGTCCCTTTAGTCATTTGAACAATCAGAATTGAATTTTGAAACTATTGAATTTTTCACTTCAAATTCCGTGGCCTTTGGGTTGCAATTTGGGGGTTGGGGAAGAACACACGGGTATTCTTTGAATCAACGTGTTTGATCTTCGTTTCCGTATCATGCGCTACATCAAACGGTCACCTTGCCGCCACGACCACTCGTCGTCACCGCCGCACCGCCACTCCGCCACCACCACCACCCATCGCCGCCGCCGACACCCACCACCGCCACCTATAACCACCCACAATCACTACCATCGACCACCACCACCACTCACCGCTGATTTTATTACTCCGTTTTTCTTGCCTACCGAACAATACACAATAATAATTTATTTCATTCACACATGGTAACCAAACAAGACATGGAATGATAATGATCCATTGCATTCACTCGTCTATTCCATTACTTCGTCCATTCTATTATTTCGCCCATTCCATTACCCAATACCAAACAGACCCTTGGTGAAAACTGGGGCATGTTGACAATTGTTCGATTAGTTTCCTACAATACTAGTTTTGGTCACTTTTTGTAAAAAATGTAATGTTTAACCAATTCTGATTAATAAGGTTGACAACACAAATTTTAATAAGAATAAGAACTTTTCTATTATAAGAAAGAGTCACATGTAATGCAAATAAATTACTTTCATATAAGAGTTGTATTCACAAAGATTTGGTGTCACGTAACTTAATAATTTATATTTATATTCCGTAAGAAAAGACGAATACTTTGTTATTTACTCTCTTGTTGACCAAAAAAAATAAAATAAAATAAAATACAATTATACAACTTCATTTTCCATCTTTTGCTTATTACACATCGAATGGAACACATAAATTGGAGTCTTCCGTCTTCTACAAATAGAACATGGCATGTGGTTAATTTTTAATGTGAGGTCACAATAGTTTTGTTATTTTTACATTCCTCATTGTACCCCATAAAATTTTTTTTATACCAATGGTGTTGTATAGCAAGCTCTATAATAACTAGACTTGGTAATTGTAACTTCCAAGGTTCCATGTATTGAACCCGTTGTAAAATTGATTCTCTTTTCTTTTTGTAATAAATAATATTTGCTAGAAACCATACCGATATCTACTTGCAATTACAAATACTTGGAAACTACGGTAAACGTCATTGAGTAATAAGTTGTGCCATCATCAATTTTTGAAAAGCAAAATTACGTCTTTTATAAAAACTATATTCATAGATCTTGGGGTCATAACATTACTATGCAATTATGCATGACCATTTGGACTCGACTAAGTAGGTCCACAGGATCTGACACAAGAAAACAAAAAATATCAAAAGCAAATGGGATAAACACGTATTGGTTGTCTAGACACGCTTTCTAAATATAATATAATACACATACCGAATACGATACGCTAATGAATAGGAAGCAAGAGTTACATATGTTAAAAACGATAAAGAATACAAATATTAATTCCGTATCAAATAATGTAAATAACCTACATATAAATCATTTCAAGCTAAATCAAATAAACTAATCATATTATTTAATAAATTAAAAACAAAACATAAATTTACTTCGTGTGAACAAAGCTAAATCAAATAAACTAATCATATTATTTAATAAATTAAAAAAAAACATAAATTTACTTCGTGTGAACATAACGGAAATGAAACATTACATTGATGGTATTCATTCCTGGTTATTTAAACATTTACCTTTAAACTGGTCTTTCGTTTTGTTTACTTTGGCTTAGTTTTCAATCGGTTTAACCCGCTTTAAATAAATTTAAAATGACTTGTTTTATCCTTGTTTTTTCACTTGTCTCAAAACCGGCTTGTTAATACCTATCCGGTTCATTTACTTGTAAGTAAACCGAAGCTTAGCAGTCTCTAGTTTAACTTGCTGAACCAGCCGAATCCATATGGTTTTCAAAACATCATCAAAGACAGAAACAATATTTGTAAAAAAAAATGCATGGATCCAAAGAATAAAATTGAGACATCAAACAACACTACGATGTAGTCCAGGGGTTTGATGGTGAGCGTAGGCGCATAGCTAGTATCTACGTGATATAAGATAACGAAGCGGAAGAGCACATTGATGGCGACAATGAGGAGAAGAACATTTCTAACACAAGGGAACATACTATTCATTAAGCTAGCTTTGCAACTTTTAGGATGAGGATAAGGAAAACCAAGGGGTAAATCTGGAAAAAAAATACTTAATTATAAATAGCATGGCTTGTAGTAAGAACTAGGAACTGATAACACTTGAATTTAGTAACTTAAACTTGAATATCCAATATTGTTGTTGTTTTTTTAACAATTGTGACAACTTTGGGTTATGCCAAAAATAAAATGAAAGCAACACATGGGATGTTGTTTAAGGTGGATAATCGGTAGGTTAACTTGCAAGTTAAAGTCTCTATTGGCCAACCACTCTATTGAAGGCTTGTTTGCCATGAAAAGCACCCCTAATTCATTAATAATTAAATAAAAGATTTGCTAAATAAATTAACATATAAGCTATTATTATATGAAATATGTTTATGACTCATTTGTCAAGACATGGACCGATTTGTGTATAATATACATTAGCTAGCTTATGGATGCATTTAGGTCTCTTGCAATTACGCTTTTGGTTAATTTGGTTATACCTAAATTATGCAACGGGCAATTTAGGTCCGTATTATAAATTTGACAGTGCTAAATGAGTGCTAAATAGGTACAAGCTGGTGAGCCCCACTATTGTGTGTTGCCATCACCAACTAGTCATGACCCCCCCCCCCCCCCCCTCGGGCCGCCACACCACATCCACTACTGCTAGTAGCGCACCACTGTTGATCTCTCATTAGGTCTCGTTGTGCTTAAGTACTCAATTACAGCTTAACCACGTTTATTGTTGGTTAAGTTTGCTAACCCTATTCACATCTAGACCCTTATACTACTAACAATTGCAATTAGACCTTTAACCCTAATTTTGATCAATATATGTGTTTTGACCTGAATACGCTTTAACTCGTTACCAACCTAACCTGCCCATTTTACCATAGTTAATAAAAGGTTTAAAATATGTCTAGATTTGTGGTTGTCTCATTTATTGAAATTTGATAACGATTTGAAAGATGAAAAGATTGAATTGAATTGCATTCACTGCTATCTTTGTTACAGATGTGCTCAATATATATAGTAAATCAAAAACTGAAACTAACAAACTAAACAAACTAACTAACTGAATAAAGCATGTGCACATCAGCACATGAGATAAATAACATTTATTTCAATCAACAATCAAATTTTGAAAAAATGAAAACACACCTTATGATTCAATATTAGTTTTAATAAAATGGTTATTTAGCATTAGATTTGCAATTTCACCATAGAAGGCCAAAGGTGATGCATCAAATGATGAAGGTACAAAGACCGTTGAATATATTTGCTCCATTTGTATCTCATAAAATAGACACAAACAAAACATGTCGGGATAAACTAAAAAAAATACTACTTAATGTAAAGTCTATTCATCTAAATGTCTGGATACATTATAAAAGGGGTATATTCTTTTAAAGCAAATAACATTAAACAAATAAGTAGCTTATGTTTGTAAACCTTACCAAAATATATTTTAGTTTTGAAAACCTTATCATCATAAATAAAATAATAAAGTTTCTACATAATTGGTCATCCATATAATAAAGAATAGTAACTATGTACACATACATGTGAATACGAAACATGACAAACAGGAATCGTACATCTCAACACTAGTATTTTGAAGAGTTATAATTCCATGTCACAAAGATACATCATCATCGTACTTAGTAAAGCACACCAATAGCAAAGCTAATGTAGGGTTTGAGGAGGATACGATATAGACAGCCTTACCTCTACCATATAGGAATAGAAAGATTGTTTCCAGTAAGACCCCCGGCTCGATAGTAATTTTGCATCAATCCTTAGATATAAGACACATAACACTCAGCAATTAAGACAGACCAATTAGTGCATGTACTCCCTTGTCTTTCGGCTATCAACCCCATCACATGTCATAAAGATACAAAGGTTGTAAATTGTGTCCACAAGGAATTGAGCGATTCCTTATTTTGAAATATAGTTGCTTCATCTTAATATCTTTAGACTTTAGTGACTTTACCTAAAATTTAATGAATTTATTTTCAGTTTTTCTTTATTATTTATAATAACTAGTGGAATTATTCGCGTTCTCCACTAGTGTTATCGCCGCCGCCACCATCACCCACCGCTACCGACCATTGCCATAATCCACTGCCAACCACTGTTGCCATCACCACCCACCCACCGCCACCGACCACTGCTGAACTCCAGCACCACCCACCATCGTCGCTACCCATCGCTAATTTTTTCTTTGATTTAATTTGCGAGATAGAATGTTGATAACTAGAATTTTTGATGAAGAATTGTGTGAAAAGCTTCAGGGATTAGTTTGGTATAAGTTTTATAAGTTGATGCTAATGAATTATACGGAAACCGATTATGTTTCTAGTATACTTTAATGGTGATCGAAGGTGATTAGGTTTGAGATTAAATTGGATCATTAATGATGTTAATTGGACGATTCAAGGTCATGAACATAATTCTCCACAATTCTGAATCATATGGGATCGAAATGGAAGTGAATCGTCGCAATTTCGGGTCACGGGGGTTGGGTTGAATTCGTTCGAGGTCACGTGTTTTTTGGGATGATGGAAAATGCAGGTTTGGTTCGGGTTGGAGTTTTAAGCAATAGAAGTCCAATATTAACAACAATTCCAGAGTTGCTCAGTTCGTGCGTGTGTCACTTATGGAACCCGGGGTTCTGGGTTCGAATCCCGTCCTTCTTTCTTTAAAAGAAACTTTCAATACTTGTCAATTTCAGCCCCTTGTATTATATAACCATCATTAACCTAAAGATCTAACTCAGTTTGTGCATTTCCTTTAACAACTAACGACGTTAACTATTGTTTGTTATAAAATTAATATTTAAACTCCAACATAGTTATGTTAATTAGTTTAATTTTCCACACTAATATAAATAATAGATAAAAATAAAATGATAATAAAGGTTCCATTTTTTAGTACGCATAAGATCAGGTTTACAGACGAGTCGGGTTTTAGAATCCATTTTTAGCGAATGTTACGACGTTTGCAAGGGAAAACACTAAAAGGCAAAATACGAAAGGAATAAAAGTAGAGAGACTAAACATGTATATTAGCAACGTTAAAGTAGAGGGTTTAAACATGTATATAAGCAAAGTTAAGTTACAAAAAGATTTTTTTTAATTAAATTAGAGGGTTTAAACATGTATATTAGAAAATTTAAAGTTGAGGGGTTATATAATAAATATAGTAAAGAACATCGGGTAAAATTAGATAATTCACTAAAAGACAAAACTCTTAGCTACTATAGCTAAGGGTTGTGTTTTAGTTAGGGACAATAATTCTTGACACGACCTGAACCCAACACGAAAAAACAGGTTTTGGTTGACTAAAACGGGTCGGTTTGGGTTGACACGTATTAAAAACGGGTCGGGTTCGGGTTAACTTGTATAAAAACGGGTTGCCCCATTAACCGAAGATCTTGGTGAACGGAGAGAGGATAAAGAGAGTGTATGTGTGTTTATGTTTAGAGAGAGAGAGAGATAGGGGGAGGGAGAAAAGTATTAAAGGGTAGAGAGAAAATAAAGAGAGCATATGTGTTTGTGTTTAGAGAGAGAGAGAAGGGGGAAGTATTAAGGGAGGAGAGAGATCTGATATGTTTTTAAGTTTTTTTTTATTAAATTGTTTTCTATAAATAATGGGGAAATGGACTGTATCACCCTAAACTATGCAAAATTGGCCAATACCACGCTCAACTTTCAAGTTGGCTCCCACCACCCTCTACTCGACATTTGGGTTGCTGTGTCACCCCGTCGTTAACCAGACACTAACTAGGTTAGTTTTTTTGCTGACGTGGCTAATTTATGTGATGTGGCAAGGTGAGGTGGCTTTTTATCTGATGTGGCAAGGTGACGTGGCATTTTTTAAATATAATTAATATAATATATATATATATATATATATATATATAACAGAACATATACAGATCTGAAAGACCACAACTTGCATTTTCGATCAGTTCAAGAACAACTTTGAAACAAACTTTGATCAACAACAAAAACCTGAATCAAATTTTATTATATCCAAGTAGATTAGCAGTCTGCATTTTCGATCACCGCCGCCACCGTCAACACCACCACCACTTCCTTCCCCCCTTCTGACCATCGCCGCCATCGACTAAGCCACCACCTTCTTCCCCCTTCTCACCACTAGGATTTTCAGATCTGACCGGATTCGAGAAAGTGTGGTGCCGTTTTCGTTGGTGATGTCGAAGAATAAGAGGTAAACGACGATGATGACGGCGACGGCGTTGAAGATGTTGAAATATCGAGGTAGACGACGATGATGACTCCTCCACCACCTCCTCATTCCCTCCACCACCGTAACCTCCACCAACCACCGCCCCACCATCAACTCCACCAACCACTACCACATCTCAGCCGTACACCACCGCCACCCTCACAACTCACACCTGAAATCCGACTTCAACCACCATCACATCTCCGTCGCACAAACCCTATCACCACGAAGCTTCAGTTTCCGATTCGTTTGAAGGCGCTTAACCCCCAGATCTTGTTAGGGCTCATATTTGAAGGCCATTGTGTAACACCTCGAAAAATTCACGTCCTATAATGTATTGACACATGTCATAAGCTTTGAACGTGTGAAAGAATACTCTAGAAGGACTAAAGTTGACAAACATGGAAAATATATGAATATAAGGGTTCAAAATGTCAACAATGGATAAATATACCCTACAATATCCCTACATGATGTTTATACCCTTAAACGAATGATTCATGGATCATACGAAGCTAATTGTGAAAGAAAGTGAGAGATTACAAACTACAGGGGTTAAATGTGTCAGCATGTTTAAAGTATACCTCTGAGTGACCTTTTAGCAAACCTGAAGCTTTGTAACGATCAATTATGCTCACTAGAATACATGATAAAAATTTCACCAAGTTTCGCTATCATATGAGAAAGTTATGACAATATTCGTATATGAGGGGTTAAAAGCGTCAACATTGAAATTTATGACTTTTCGGGTAACCATAAAGTTACCCAAGGACTTAAAAAAGTTTGGTTATGTCTTAAGGCCCTTAAAAGTCAAGTTAGAGGGCTCAAAGTGCAAGAAATCATGTTAAGATCAAGTGTAGAAGGATCAGGGACTAAAAGCGTCAAAAAGTGCATAAGTTTGCATTTTCGCGCATAACTTACGTTCTGAATACACCCGGACTTCCAAAAATTTATTTAAGCACTAAAATATTTTATTTTAGTGTTTGGCATAAGAAAAATCCATTCGTCACGCAATTTGGATCATTTTTCGCACTTATGCGCATGTCGTCGTAATTAAGCGAACATCGCGATCGTACGACCAAACGAACCGACATCCGGCATATTTTTGAGCATGTTTCATGTCCACAATATTTAGGCAACATTTTAGGGCCTTAACGTTGGCTTAACGAGCCTTAAACATGTCGGAAATGGCCTTAATACACAACGGGGACTGAAATGGAAGCTTTGAAAACTGTTTGCTGATCAGAAGGACCTTAGCGTGACACCTAGCCCCCTTAGCGTCACGCGAGGCCCTTTCAGACCAGCAAAAGTTGTTTAATCAGTTGTAACAGCTGCTAAACACCCCAAAGGCCAATGCCACATGTTAATCCCTGATGTTGGGGGGCCAATTTGAGTTACCTTAGTTACCAACAAGTGTAGGGACAAGATCAAGGCACGGTATTCGAAGAACGATCCTAACGGTTGTCCATTCACTATAAATACCCAACCCATTCACGTACAAAACCCACAAATCTGATCTAAGAATGCTCTAAGTTGAAGCCATTGCTTCATACCTGAGTTACTTGGATCAAGATTAGCTTTCGGGGACCCTTTGTAAGTGTTCCTTCGTTCTTTTATTCGTTTTAGCGTTAAAGTCAAACTTTGTTTGACTTTCTGCATTGACCAGTTTATGGTCAATGCGAAGTTCGTTTGAACTTCATAACGTGAGCGTAATCACGATGGTTATAGTCCCTAGTGACTATACCTACTGATTACCACGTTATCTAGGCTTAGTGACGAGTCGTAGTTTCGGCCAAAATGCGTATTCTTGCGTATTTTGTAACCAAACTACTCTTAGGTATCAAAACCGTTGTTTTGATACCAAACCTGTTTTCTAAACTTAGTTAAGCATGTTTTAACATGCTTAGCTCGTCACTTTTAGTTTTGTGCTTATATAGGGTCGTAAGGTAAGCGATCTAAACAATCGCTTATACTTTCGAACCCGACCCATTTGGTCGATCATTAGGATCCGACCAAACACATTAGGTGACCATAGTATATAAAGAATACCGGAATAACCTTCCGAGGTTATACCTTATGGTCACGACGTTTAGTTAGTTGTATGACAGGTAGTATATATGCCTTAGGTAAATGACCAAAATACCCCTTCGGGGCTTATATTGAGATTAAACTCGTTTTGGGCATAATAAAAGATATCTTACTGATGTCACAACATATTTGAGGCATATTAACTTAGGAAACCTGTATATGGCTCTCATGATTACCCGTTACGCCTCTGGCGCGTTCGGTTCGGGTTATGTAACTAGTTTGCATAAATTGGCCGAAACGGGTCAAACCTTATCGGTTTTATCTCAAAATCCATAATGTGTTCAGATTACCCATATAAGACAAGTCTTCAAACTTGTCGGGTCTAAACCACATTCTATTCCGGTCTTCGCTTAATCGCGTTTGAACCGTATCTTCCTTTTGAAAACTAACCGGTCTAAGTCAAGGCTTAATTAAAGACCCGTTAGAATTCTAATAGGTTATTAAAAACCTTCGTTCCAGATTAGGAGCCCAGTAAAAGCTATATGTACTTGCTGATTTGATATACGGCTGGGATTGAATTTATATTTAGCTCAGGTAAATACTTTTAGCTTATTTTCCCTATACGGGCTTGGGGTACGGTATATAAAATACCGCTTGGTCGTGCATTAAATCTTCCATCATATGGTGGCTAATTGATATTTGATCGGCCCGTTTAAATTGTTTTGTTTACTTAAAGCCTTTGGGAGGTTAATGACTATGTCCCGGATATCCTTGGCATCATTTTACGAAATGGCCATGACCTAAGCACAGGGTGTAGGCGTACACGTGTCAGTTGCCAAATAAATAATGTGGTGTGTCTATTGATCTTTAACCCGGCACGACCCGGTGTAACACCCGTCTAATTTCACTTGATTTTAATCATAGAATATACCATTTCAAATAAAATATTGTTAAAGTAACATAACTTTCATAAAAGAAGTTTATAAGTAGCATCAACCTTAGTCAACTAGCGACTAAATTAAAACATTACAAAAGCTGTTAAAGATTTGTTTACATCCATACACAAGGTCTATTTAAGATTTAAAGCGTTGCGGAAGCTAATAGATAGTGTTCGGTTCTTCAAAAGTTTGCTCGACCATCTTCCGGTTAGTTACTATCAACACCTAGGATCAAAAACACAACAAAAGTTAGTTTTGATCAAGTCCAAGCGATTACAAACAAGTTTCATGGATCAACAATTGAAAAAAAATAAAAATTTCGGACTGGAGGCGTCGCGTGACGCGACAGGGGCTCGCGCTACGCGAGGCCCTTGTTTTCACAGACTCTTCCATTTTTTTATTGCTGAACATTCCCAGCTCCAAGTTCAATCAAGTTCCAACTTTAAATAGCCATAACTTTTGACTCGTAAGTCCGTTTTAGGTGATTTTTCTTCCTATACGTCTGTAAATTCATTACCGACATAAGTATTATAAATTTGATGTCAAAAATTTATTTTACGGACCGAAAGACCATATGTCACAATGTAGTTATTCGACCCATTCTAACCTTACACAATTTACAACCATTTGACTAATGATCCTATGGCGCCTTATGCCCAACATCCGGGGCTTATTATCACCCGCATTTCTTACCAACTTTTTGGTTTAATTCCTTTGTGATCATTATCGCCATTGTAGACTACTAGAACGTTTAAAACTACAATTTTCCATACTAATAGATCAATTGGCTCATCTTGTGGAACCATCCACTTATGATGACTACCAATTAGGTTCGTTTACTATACTAAATCTATCAAATTCACATTCCAACCATAATCGACATGAATTCTATCAATAACGCATAGTTCATTCATATTTCAACGAGTGTAACGGATCAAGTTACATACCTTAGCGTACGCCCTTCAACCGCGAATCACCACCGGCTTGTCCACTAGACGTTCCGGTATCTTTTCCTATAGAGTTCAATTCAAAACATGTTTAGAACTCTCTTTAGACCTCACTTCGCATAATATACTGAAACATCATAATTATGCGTTAAAGCTTTAAATTTCTATTTTTAAGCCTTCTTTGAGGCATTTTCACAAACACCTTAAAGGCAGATTTATCACAAGATTATATGACAAGTTTCTAGCTTAACATTTAGCCCTAATTTCACTTCAATCAACATTTTACATGTTTGTTAGCTTCTAAATTTCTGAAATCACTTTCAAATCGTCAAATTACACAAAATCAACATCCCATATCCTAGTATTTTTCAATTCACTCATAACCCGTTAATCACATACAATGGTGTTCATGGATTAACCAAATTTTTCCTATGATTTCAACTTCTATTGGTCTAGGGTTTGTTCCTAGACACTATAGTTGTTCCTTAATCATCATAACATATACATGCAACCCTAAATTCAGATTTTTCCCAATTTCATGAGAATTTCAAGTTAAGAATTTTCACTAAATTTTACATACCTTGTAATCCCCTTGCGATGAGGATCACGATTCTAAGCTCGGATTTTCGTTTGGACCAGATTTGCTCCTTCAATTTGAGAGTTTTAGTGAAATTCTTGGTTTTTGAAGGTGGGTGTCGCCCCCTTTGTTGTTCTGGTCGACCAGACCCCCACAATGGGGTGTTTGGTTTGTGTTTTATTTGTTTAACATAACTCAAGTTTCAATTTTAACAACCTACACCCTTCCACTATAATCAATATGTAAATTGGTTGCTTTTTAACCTATTATAGATTATTTCTAGACTTTTAACCAACTAGGTTAAAATTCCTAGTTAGTAAATTCTTATTTATTTACCTAGTTAGTTAATTCTCGTCTATTTATACATTATAGTTCCAATATAAAGTTTTTATATTTTCGGGGTGTTACACCCGGGCTACTGAACGCATAAGGAACATGTAATTCTTTTACGAGATTATATATTTAAATAATTATCCTAAGTTATAAAAGATATTTTGTGTCGTTTGCACTCGAATCAATTTTATTTAATCATTTTCAAAATGAGTCAGTTGATAGTATTTACCAGTGTAAACTGACGTATCTTCCAAAAGGCTAAATGCAGGTACTATACGTAATAGGCTGGCTACTCCAGGCATCAATAATCAAGTCTCGCAAGCTTTAGATGTTAAAGTCTATTGAACAATGTTTAAGTTTTAAGATCCTCCTGTGGATCCTTTACTATCCGTTGTAATACTTGATATTACTTTATATTCGGATTGTAATATATTTATCTTTTGCTTCCGCTGTGCATTTATATATTGTGTTGTTTGACTATAATGATATCAACTACGTCACGATACTCCCCTACCGGGCCCACCGGTGAAACGTGGAAATATCGGGGTGTGACACATTGAAGGCGTTTAACAGTCGGAGCTTCAGTTTCCGATTCCTCCAAACACATAAACACCACCGAATTTTGTTAGGGCTCAGATTTGAAGGCGTTTAACCCCAGTTCATTGGTTAGATCTTCATTTCGTAGTGTAAGAGAGAGAAGATAGGCAGAGAGAGGGAAAGAGTGATTTGAGAGAGAGAGAGAGATGGGGAACTTTATAATCTGATTATTTTTTAAATTAGATTAAAGAAAAGCCACCTCACCTTGCCATATCACATAAATTAGCCACGTCAGCAAAAAAAACTAACCTAGTTAGTGTCTGGTTAACGACGGGGTGACACAGCAACCCAAGTGTCGAGTAGAGGGTGGTGGGAGCCAACTTGAAAGTTGAGCGTGGTATTGGCCAATTTTGCATAGTTTAGGGTGATACAGTCCATTTCCCCATAAATAAATGGTAAAACAACCAAAATACCCGCATGTGGGGTCCACTTGATTAGATTTAACTATGAAAATTAATCGAGTTAAAGGTAAAGAACATAACGAGCAAAAGTTTACAAACACCGAGTACCTTTTTGTACTCTTTAAGACAAATGACAGAGTTTGCAATTTGGTATCAACATAAAATAATAATAATAATAATAATAATAATAATAATAATAATAATAATAATAATAATAATAATAATTTTACCCTTCTAGTAAAAAAGAAAAGAGTAAACTGCCATTTTGGTCCCTGTGGTTTGGGCAGTTTTGACATTTTAGTCTAAATCTCAAACTTTTTAAATCTGGGTCCCTGTGGTTTGCATTTTGTTGCCATTTTAGTCCAAATCTCAAAAACTCTCATTTTTAACTGTTTCAACATCCCTTTTTTGTCTTTATCTGCAGGGGTAGTTTTCTCCATTTAATTTTCATTAAAACAATTTTCATTAAAATTAATAATTGTCATCTTCACCACCGCTATTGATACCGAATCATTAAAACCTATAAAATGCATAAACAACGATCCCTGAAAAATCCCATTCAATATTCAAAAAAACTAAATCATGGAAACACCAATTCATAACTCACTCGAGTTATATTTGAGTACCCCAGAGTGTGACTTGTACAAGCAATGCATATAAGACTAAAAGATCATCACAAAATTAAAGCCTGGCACAAATGATTTCGTTTACAATAACATCAATTTTAGTTGTAGCAAATTAAACGTCACCGTTCTCGGTCACACGTGAGACATCTTCACCGCCGCTACTTGTCATCTTCAGTACTTATTCTTGCCCAAACCATCTAACTCGTAACATAACCGCCATCTACCACCATCGTCTGCCACCGTGGGCGACCTTCGTCACTCGACACTCGTTATACGCTAACCCTAACGTTTCTAGATCTGTTAAGTTTCCGATCGCCGGAGGTGTAGTTCCGTTTCCAGATCTGTAACTTTCCGATGAACGGTGGTGTTCGGGAGAGAGGAGAGAGAGTGAGAAGAAAGAGACAGAGGGGTGTTAGAGAGAGAGAGAGAGAGCGGTGGCCGGTTGGGTGAAGGGTGCGGGTGATGGCCGGAGTGTGATCTCCGGTACGGCGGCGGAGGTGGTGGTGTGTGAGTCCATGGCGGAGGTGGTGGGAATGGGAGGGAGTGATCAGTGGGGTTTTTTGAGTTAGGGTAGATTTGGGGAAGGAGATGACCTTTTATAGGGTGGTTGTAAATGACGAAATTACCCCTATGCAAAAGGACAAAACTTGAGGGTTTAATTAAGGGAATCTGGTCTGATTTCACTTTTGGACTAAAATGGCAACAAAATGCAAACCACAGGGACCCAGATTTAAAAAGTTTGAGATTTGGACTAAAATGACAAAACTGCCCAAACCACGTGGACCAAAATCGCAGTTTACTCAAAAGAAAAAAGGGGAAATGGACTGTATCACCCTCAACTATACAAAATTGGCCAATATCACGCTCAACTTTCAAGTTGGCTCCCACCACCCCCTACTCGACAAGTTGGTGTCACTGTCACCCCTTGGTTAAAAAAATACTAACTGAGTTAGTATTTTAAGCCTATGTGGCAATCAGATGCTGACTTGGAAGCATACGTGGACTGGAACTTGATATATCATCTGTTTAACATCAATTTAACCATTTAACCCTAATTCCCAATCAAAGTCATCTTCTCCCCATCAATTGCAGACGAAGATCAATTGCAGGATTCAGTCATCGTCGTTCTTGCCCTAATACCTCCTCCCCATAGCCGTTCTTCCCCTAATTGCCCATTGAAACATTCAGTCAACATGTCGTCGTCTTCTACCTCTGCTCTAATTCGAAAACCTAAAGTCTTCAAGGTCGATTTGGATGGAAATGTGTACTGTCATCACGACATTGTTGCTGTTCTTCGTGTAGCTGGTCTTAAAAGTGAAAGACATGGTGAAGAATTTTACGGCTGTTATCACTGGCCTGTAAGTTGAATTTGCTTATCAATTTGGTGTTATTTAGATATTCGATTGCAATTTCCTTATAGTTGTTGTGTTTTGCAGAGAGGGGATTGCAAATTCTTCCTCTGGAAAGAAGATGTTGATAAGATGTTCGTTGAACGTTCATACGGCACCTCAACTCAAGTGACGTTTAAAGACATGAAGATAAAGAACCTTCAATTACACAATATGTTGTTAATAGAAGAGAACAAGAACTTGAAAGCAATGAGATTTGACACAAAGACGAAGTCGAAGAAACCATATGTGCTAACCTTTGTAATTGCAATTGCCATATTGTTGTATTTGTGGAATTAGTATTTATAGATAATGAACTGTTGTGGTATTTAGTGTTTGTAACCATTTGTGCCCACTTGTTATGAAATGAAGTGTTTTGTTACTTTGACTCAATTGGACATCTAAGTTAATGTACATGTTGACCATACTTGCAAGTGATTCAAACTGCATATGCAGTCAAAATGGCCAATGTTTGAACCAAAATTGACAAACTGTGTAAAGCAAAAGTGGCCAAAGTTTGACCAAACTACAGTCAAACTGTAACTAGGTGCATAATTGCCTAAAGTTTGACCAAACAATAGTCAAACTGTAACTAGGTGCATAAATGGCCAAAATATGAACCAAAGTGCAACTGCACTTGCAAGTGACTCAAACTGCATAACTAGGTGCAAAATTGGCCAAAGTTTGACCAATTTGCAGTCAAACTATCACTAGGTGCAGAATTGGCCATATTTTGAACCAAAATGCAAGTGCACTTGCAGAAACAACAGACCAAAGTGCAGAAACAACAGAATCACCAAACCAACACCAAATCAAACAGCATAATCACCAAAGCAAAGCAAAACATACCAAACAGAAAGCATGGTCATCAATTTTTTGAGTCAACCTATTAAAGTGTACACAATGACCATAATGGAATATGTACACCAATGTGTGACTCAATCAACCACAAAAGTCAAACAACACAGAAAAAGTCAAACAACACTGAAAAGTCATACATTGACTACTTAACTTGTCCCACATTACTAGAAGGTGTTTTTAGACAAAAAATTAGAGTCATATATAACATTGCCTACTTAAATAAGTCATACATAACATTCCCACATTACTAGAAGGTGTTTTTAGACAAAATATTGTGCCACAAACACAAAAGATCACATATAACTTCAGCCTTGATTGGTCTTTCTCTTTCCCTTTTGACTTGACTTGTTGGTTCCCTTTTGAGTAGATTTCTGAGTTGCCTCTTGAGTGGACTGCTGGGTTGCCTCTTGAGTGGACTGCTGGGTTGCCTCTTGAGTTAACTGTTTTGTTGCCTTCTTAGTTGACTTCTTCTGCCTCTTTGGAGCAGAACCACCTGATACACAAACTTTAAGCCATGTAATTAACTAAAGAATAAACTTAAACTTAATAACATTTACCTTCAGTTGTTTTCCCCTTCTCATAGCACTTTCTTTTGTTGTGACCTGTAGCCCCACAGTTACTACATTTCATTATAACCCCATGCTTTGTGAGTTTCCCAGGCCTTTTTGGATCTTCATGAGGATCCCTCTTCCTATTCTTCTTGGGCCTACCAGGAGCAGATTTGATTGGTGGTGGATCCATTGGCTGATTGATCTTGGTCCAATACCTTTCACTAGGTAATGGAGGTATTGAGAACTCATAAGCCTTCATGTATGTATCTTTGTGATAACACACATCAACATAGTCTTCAGCATTCTTATGTAAAAATCCAGCAACAGCACATACATGTTTACAAGGATATCCCCTTAAATCCCATTTTCTACATGTGCAACTTCTCTTTTCTAGATCCACAGAGACATCATCAAAATCCCTTACTTGAAAGACTTGATATGATGAGGGATACACCTCACATCTATAAGAAGCAGCTTTTGAAAAATCAAGTTTGTCCTGGATTTTAGGGCATATGATGACATCTCTGGCAGCCATTTCTGTCCTTTTTGTCACTAACCTACTCATGACCTGAATCCTTATATCCTCTAACATATGAATTATGTGTTTTGACCTTGCATTAATGATAAAACCATTAAAGGTTTCTGCCATGTTGTTTACTATTACATCACACTTGGTGTGGGTGTTCAAATAGAACCTGTTAAACCACTTGGGATTCTGCTTCAGTAAGGCCTCTACTGCATCAGGATTGATTGCTTTCATGTCTTCAATTGCTTGTAGATAGTCACTTTCAGAGTAAGCCCTAGCTGATTTCCAAAACAACTCTTTCAGCTCCTCATCTTTGAATGATTTGTGCCAATTGGCATCATGTAACACTCTTTCCCTGTGTGCATTGAACAAAATAGATAGAAAGGACACCCTGCTACACACTTGACTACTACACGACCTTCTTGTTTGCTATCACTCTTTGCTATGAAAAGATTCCTGCCATTAGACACAGCATATCTTCTAACTGCCTCCTTAAAGGAATCCCTTGAAGCAAACCTTGTCCCAACTTTCCAAACAAACTTCTTCCAGTTAGTTTCTGCACTTACACTAGGAGCAGTTTCCCTAAACTTTTTACCTCGAACATCATCTTCTTCACTATCACCTGGTGTGGCAACATCACCATCTGATTCTTCATAACTACTGTATCCCTCTACATGTGCACAACCTGCATCATTAGATTCATGCAAATTACCTTCTTTTTCATTATGTTTGATACACTCTTCAAGTATCTTCTTTGTGGCTGCTTCTTCATCCTTGGTAGCTTGTTTAATTGCATCTTGTGATTGTTTCCATTCAAAATCTTCTCTGTCTGAATCTAAGCCAACCAATTCTTCCAAAACCTCATCCTCATCAGAATAACAATCCTCATCATCATCACAACTGGACTCTTCATTGTAATCACTGTCTTCACTGTCCTGTTCTAAATCAGCATCTTTATCACTATCTTGACCAATGACTTCTTCCTGTACAACCTCTTTAAGATTTGTTTCCTTATCTATATCAAATGCCCATGAAGCCTCGTGTACTGGTTCTTCAACAACCTGTTTAACAATTGGTTCTACACCTGATGTACTTCCAGATCTAGGGACTTCAGGAGTTGTAAAACATTTACCAGATGCCCTACCCACTTTCACGTGTACTACTTTTTTTCTGGGCTTGGGTACTAGTTTTTTGGGTTGGGCTTGTCGTTTAATGGGCTGGGAACTAGACTTAGGTTTACTGGGCTGGGTACTGGACTGGCAACTGGACTGGGCCTGTGGTTTACTGGGTTGGGAACAGTGGTGGGTCTTATGTTCAGACATAATTGGGCTATGTTGAACAAAGACTTCAATGAACGGTTCACCCCAATTTTTAGCCTTCATTGCAAGTTCCAACACATCTTTATCATCACGAAACAGTTTAAAATCACCATTATCCGCATCCATCCCATACATATAAAAATCCCTACTTTCATACTCGTTGGTTTCCAGTGCATAATCACGTAGTTCAAAGTATGCGATATGATCAAAATCCATTTGGATTAACTTAGAATAACCATCAATATACTGAGGTTGATCAAAAGGGAAATCAAGACAACCACCGTACCAAAGCATAACATCTATACGCTCCATAACTTAAATCAGTTTGTAAAATCACAATGCAATCAACCCTAACATAAACCTTACCTCTTGGGAGTCTGAATTTTGCCTGCAATCGTCGATGATGAAGGAACTAGGGTTTGATCGCCAACATCGAAGTGAACTGGTGAACTGATGAAATGCAACTGATTAGAGAGGGAAATGGGTTATTTATTGAGGTTCCTGTCCACGTATGCTTCCAAGTCAGCATCTGATTGCCACATAGGCTTAAAATACTAACTCAGTTAGTATTTTTTTTTAACCAAGGGGTGACAGTGACACCAACTTGTCGAGTAGGGGGTGGTGGGAGCCAACTTGAAAGTTGAGCGTGATATTGGCCAATTTTGTATAGTTGAGGGTGATACAGTCCATTTCCAAAAAAAAAAAAAAGAAAAAAAAGTGAATAAGGTGGAGTGTTGAACCCCGACTGGCCCAAAAACCTACAAACAAGAAATCCGTCTCTTTGAGCAAACAAAAAGCGGCCGGAGGTCCGACACCGAACTGTTTTGTTTCCGATGAAGAATCCGAAGCAGCTCAACCCCAACTGGGCTCAACTCCGTCAAGTACCTTTCTTCACACGCTTCATCATCTATTCACTTAATCTCTCTCTCATGATTCTTTTGTCTTCAGAAATTAGGTTACTCGAAGAAACCAGCAACAACAGAGACCCAACTAACCATATTAGGTTTGTATATTTACTCAACCCAGATTGTTACTTAATTGTCTCAAGGTGTTGTTAATTTCAGATGAAATATTCATTCATGCATACTTTCTTTGTATTTGATTATGAGGGTAAGAATGTTGCAGGAAAACGTAAAGAGAGGCCTGATAATGAGGAGGCAAGTGATGCTGAATTGAATCTACTTACTCCTACTTCATCAGACTCAAGGTATACAATCTCTTCAGATTATTGGTTGATTAAAGTTAGTGATTAGGTTATTTAGCTTTTAGATTAAGGGGTGTTTGGGAGGGCACTGGACGTTTAATACATAATTTATTTTAAGTAGGCAACGGCGAGAACCACGTAACCACTTGTACCTATTGCTTTGGCCATGAACTTTATCTCACAACCATAGTTGTCAATAGCGAGCATAGCGCGCTATGTAGCGTATAGGTCTAGGCTCGCTATTAGGGTTGTAGCGATAGATAGTGATAATAGCGACAATTTATTTATTTTGAATATAAATAGCAATTATATATAGCTATAAAATAGCTAGATTTTAGGTTTTATTTAAATATACATGTAAAATAGCCACCCGCTAATCGCTATTTATCGCTATTCGCTATGTAGCATATAGGTACCATATCGCTATTCGTCGCTATTTACCATTAACAACTATGCTCACAACTCACAAGCACGTTTTACAAATGCTTGTGTGGTTCTCGCAATATCTATCTTAAAATTGGTTATGTATTGAACGCTTCCCTTTGGAGGGCTTATAAAAACTGCTAATCCCTTTTGAAATAAGCATAAAACATATAACCGGTTGTAACAGAACACGGGAGATAGTGTTTTGACTTGCTTTTGCTATAACAAACCACAATAATAAAAAAAAAATGTTCTTATGAGTGTTTGGGAGTTCTACTTATTTAAGGATGTAAGAGATAAAATAGTTAGAATAAGCAAACATCCACATTACATAAACACTTTATTAGTAAGCAATCCCAAACACCCCTTATACAAATTTACATTTTAACGTTTTTCTGTATGGTGTGAAGTGGGAGGAAAATAAAGATGTTATTTTTATAATTTATATCCTGTATATGTGGGAGAATTGGGATGTGGCTATACAGTATACAACCATTTCGGACCATTTTTTTTTTCTTTTTTTTATCATTTCAAGATTCATGGTTTATGTTTTCTTTATAGTCGTCGATATCTTAATATATTAGTGTAATTCAATTTAACTAAGTATCAATTTGACAGTATTACAAACGAGATAGCCATGGATTGCGAAATGGTCGGTGTCAGCCCTCTTGGAAACAAAAGCGCTCTTGGAAGAGTTACACTGGTAATTTAACTTTATATTGGTTTATAACTTTATATGTAATAGCATTGCTTGTAATTGACTCATTGGTCGAAGGTTGGCCCTAAAATGACTCTAGTCAACTTACTCAACTAATTGGCAAATGGAAAATTAGAAAAGCGGTGTTATCTAAATTGGATATATATGCAAGTAAACTGTTACACATGTCTTAATGACAGGTGAATAAGTTTGGAAATGTTATATATGATGAGCATGTTCGTCCAGTTGATCGTGTGGTTGACTTTCGCACTCAAATAAGTGGTATCCGACCCCGTGACTTGAAAAAAGGTTCTAATTTTGTCTATTTATTTTGCTGTTTTCCTGCATATTTTTTTCTTCATCAAATCTGCTTGAAACTCTATTTTTTTCTTGTAAGTTATTGCATTATTTTTTGATTTGCAATTGTAATCACTTGTATTTATACGTATTTATAATGTATTTCCAGCGAAGGATTTCCGTATTGTTCAGAAGGAAGTGGCGGAATTGCTCAAAGGGAAGATCCTTGTTGGCCACGCGTTGCGCAACGATCTTAAGGTTAACACACAAAATAAAGCAACAATATGATTTTTGTTAAATACGTTTGCAAAAAAGCATATTATCACAATAATCTAATTTGTTGAATACGGTGATTTAATGTGTAATCTATATATTTTTTTCTTTTCTCTACAGGCGTTGTTATTAAGTCATCCAAAGAAGGATATACGAGACACCGCAGAGTATCAACCGTTTCTAAAGTATATTATAATTTATAATCCTTATTTTTTATTGTTCCATAATTTTGTATTTTTTATATACAAATGTGAGAAAATGGCTTTTAATTTATCATTAATCTTTTTATATAAAATGCAGAGGAGGGCGTAGCAAAGCACTTAGACATCTTGCAGCCGAAGTCCTTGGCGTCAAGATTCAAAATGGCGAGCATTGTCCTGTGAGTTTCGTTTCAAAGTACACTTGGTGACCCATATAAATGGGTCAAAGTGGGTTGTGTTTTATCTTTAACGGGTCAAATAGAGAAAAACCTGCACAAAGTCCTTTTTATATGATTCATATAACCTTCTAAATCATTTTATTCAAAGATTTCGGTTATTATTGTTATAATTTTGTTTTTGAATTCATAAATAGCTCATTAATCATTTATAAAGATTGGATAAAAAGTGTTTGTGTAGTCAATTTCAACCCGACCCATCTCAACATGGACCCATGTTGACCCGTTATACACATCTGAATTTCTTTAACGAAATACTCTAGAGTAAATGTATATTTAAGGATATACTGATGAGCACATGCTTACAGATAGAAGATGCTCGTGCTGCCATGATGCTTTACGTTAAGAAAAGGCGGGAATGGGAAAAAAGTGTCAAAGATTTAGTTAAGATGAAGTTAAAGCAGAAGAAACGTAAACCGAAGAAACAGAGAAAAGAAGGTTCAACAGCAGCTTAGAATCGCCATCAAAACTTTCTTCGTACCAACAAATCTTAAAAAAAAACTAGTGATACTGTTCCTTCAGTGATCAAGAATCTCGATTAGTTGTACCAAGTGTAAGCATTTAATAGGCTGATTTAAGCCAAAGTTTTGTTGTGCTCGAACTCAAAAAGAACAATGAACTTGAGAAAAAGAGTGAAGTCTTTTTTATTTATATTGTCACCCAATTAATTGAGGACACTTCTCTTTCTATGCAGTTGCATAATTATGTTATGTGTTACACATGTGTTAATGTGGTATCAACCAAGATTCACTGGTTTTAGTTCTTTAATTATTTTTGTAAATCTTTAGTTAAGCTACGCAGGTTCAAACTAATGTCAGTTCAACATACGATTCTTTATATTTATACCAACTAATAGTTTGCTTTTCACGAAAAAAAGTTCATAATTTTGTTTTTGGTTACCGGGTGAAGATTTCTTAGGCGGTCAACTATTATTGGATAACACCATTCAGAATATGACTGTGAAGTTCTCTTTTCATTCACAACTAGTTCAGAAATGCTTAATCAACCGGCTCAATTATATTGGGGGCCCTAGACGAAAAAAAAAACAGGCCCTTTACAACATGTCATTATTATTATTTTTTTTAAAGAAAATAATCGGAATTTTAACATGTAGAATTCAATCACCATGTTCCTTGTGAAAAAAAAAAAAATTTGATACCATGATTTCTTCAAAATTAAAACATAAGGAAGTGAGTAGGCGATAACTTGATCTTCTATTTTTTACAAACAAATCACAATGTAAAGTTGCATAAAAAGCCTTTTGTTAAAATTTGTAATCCCCAAGTCTTGTGGAGTTGTGGGGGCCCTAGACAATCACCTAGTTTCATTAGACTATGAATCCGACCCTGCCATTAATTGATATTAATAATAAAAATAAAATTTATAAAAAAAGAGTTAATAACTGTTTTCATCCCTGTGGTTTGTCAAAAATCACTATTTCAGTCCATTAGTTTAAAAATTGTGATTTCAGTCCATGTGGTTTTACTTTCGTAACCATTTCAGTCCCTGTGGTTTCATTTTCATAACCATTTCAATCCATTATTCTGTTAAGTACAGGGACTGAAATGGTTACGAGGTGGATTGAAATCGCAATTTTTTAACTAATGGACTGTGATTTTTGAGAAACCACATGGACGAAAATAGTAATTAAAAGATGTTCAAGCCTTCAAGGTAATTTGATAACCTTTATTAAAGAGTTAATTACTGTTTTCGTCCCTGTGGTTTGTCAAAAATCACTATTTCAGTCAATTAGTTTAAAAATTGCGATTTCAGTTCCAGTTATTTCACTTTCGTAACCATTTCAGTCCACCTCGTAACTATTTCAGTCCATGTACTAACAAAATAAATGGATTGAAATGGTTACGAAACTGAAACCACTTGGACTAAATTAGTTACGAAAGTGAAATCATAGGGATTGAAATTGCAATTTTTAAACTAATAGACTAAAATAGGGATATTTGACAAACCACAGGGACGAAAACAGTAATTAACTCTTTATTAAATAAATTTACTGTGAAGAAACAAAAGCTGAGGGACTACTTTTGCAAATGTTATAAAGAATGGGGGGGAGGGGGGAGGCTACAAAATCGCTAGGAACGACAAGTTTAACCAAGGGCGATAAAAACGCAAATCAGTCATCGTAGCAATTTACACCCTACTTTCTTCACTTTCGTCTCATCGATTAAACAAACAAACAAACAAACATCCCCTCTTTCAAATTCATCCGTTACATACATACATACACACTGATCACCAACATCCTCCTGTTTACAACCCACCAATTCTTCTTCTTCTTCTTCTTCACTGCTTTGTTTTAACGAACGAGAAGAACGTAATCAAATGGGCAGACCACCAAGTAACGGAGGCCCATCTTTCCGTTTTACTCAGGCTGAGGTCACTTTCTTCTTCATACCCACTAATTGTATTTGTTTTTTTCTTAATTGATTTCGTTGGTTTTTGAAATCCCTAATATGTGATGTTTTGAATTGGTGGATACTGTCTGTCGGTTATGAATGGGTTCTTTTTGGTTATAGTTGTTGAAATGTTTGGTTTTTTATGTTGGGTGATTGTAGTTGTGGGGTTTCTGGTGTTTTGAATGGTTAATTTGCCCTAAAGATGGAAGTTTGTGGTAATGTTTGTGTGATTTGTGTACTTTTGATATGAGATAGTGAATTGTTAGCTGTAAAGATTTATGTGTTCGGACATCCTAAGGTTCAAGAAAATGGTAGAATGTGTTTTTGATGCTGAAAGGGCACCAGATTCATGTGGAATCTTGACTAGTTATAGGTGAAATTTTTTCAGTTAAATTAGATATCATGGAAAGCTATGTAGTCAAAGGCAATCGCCTAGGCGCACCAATAACGACGTCTTCCATCCGGGCACAAAAAAGTTGGAAAAAACCGGCCAAAATCTCCAAATATTCTGACTGAACCGGCCTACACTAGCCTAAAAGAGTCTAACCAAGTCAATAAACAGCCTTAAAACATGTCGAAAACAGCTAAACATGGCCTGTTCATACTGTGCGCCTTGCATATCTCAGGCGACACACTCACGCTTTGTGATGTAATTAGGCCCGGTTCGAGTATTGGCCCAGCTCCCGACCCAATTAATAAAGGCGAGCAGGGCCTGTTTGTTAGACCAGAAGCAGCAGCGGCCCAGTTCCCGGCCCAAATAATAAAGGTGCAGGGCGTGTTTGTGAGACCAGAAGCAGCAACGGCCCAATTGAAGACCTAGGTTGAGGCCGATCAGCCTGACTTGGGTTGCAAGCTGGAAACGTTTAGTTTATCTTTTATTTTTGCATGTTTATCTCGTTTTTTAACTTCGGAACGCGATTATCAATTAGAACATTGTGTATCAAAGGAGAGCTAACGAGAAGAGGAAACAAGTGTTTTTTCAAGCAGGAGACTTGGTATGGGTGCATCTTAGCAAGGAACGATTTCCGGGAGGGAAGGCAAGTAAGTTACAACCGCAGGCGGATGGACCTTCTCGGGTGCTAGAACGTATCAACGACAATGCTTACAAGATTGAGTTGCCTGGCAACTATAATGTTTCAGCCATGTTTAATGTCGCAGACCTCTCTCCTTTTGTTGCTGAGCTGGATGACCCCTTTGACTAGAGGACGAGTCCTTCCGAAGAGGGGAGGAATGATGAAATTAGGTCCGGTTCGAGTATTGGCCCAGTTCCCAGCCCAATTAATAAAGGCGCAGGGCCTGTTTGTGAGATCAGAAGCAGCAGCTAGGGATGAGCTCAGTACCAACCGGTACCGAAAATCCCCAAAAACGGGTACCGGTACAAGTTCAATAACGAGATAAACATGCAGAAATAAAAGAGAAACTAAACGATTCCAGCTTGCAACCCAAGTCAGGCTGATCGGCCTCAACCTGGGTCTTCAATTGGGCCGCGGCTGCTTAATTGGGCCGGGAACCGGGCCTAATTGCATCATTCCCCTCTCTTCGGAAGGACTCGTCCTCGAGTCAAAGGGGTCATCTAGCTCAGAAAATCCCCAAAAACGGTAATGATACAAGTTCAATAAAGAGATAAACATGCAGAAATAAAAGAGAAACTAAACGATTCCAGCTTGCAACCCAAGTCAGGCTGATCGGCCTCAACCTGGGTCTTCAATTGGGCCGCGGCTGCTTAATTGGGCCGGGAACCGGGCCTAATTGCATCATTCCCCCTCTCTTCGGAAGGACTCGTCCTCGAGTCAAAGGGGTCATCTAGCTCAGCAACAAAAGGAACAGAAGGAGAGACGTCTAACCAAGCCAATGAACAACCTTAAAACATGTCCAAAACAGCTAAACATGGCCTGTTCATACTGTGCGCCTTGCATATCTCAGGCCCTCGCTTTTTAAGTGCCTTGCACCTAGGCGACACACTCACACTTTGTGATGCAATTAGGCGTATTGGCCCAGTTTCCAGCCCAATTAATAAAGGCGTAGGGCCTGTTTGTAAGGCCGGAAGCAGCAACGGTCCAATTGAAGACCTAGGTTGAGGCCGATAAGCCTGACTTGGGTTGCAAGCTGGAATCGTTTAGCTTATCTTTTATTTCAGCATGTTTATCTCGTTTTTGAACTTCGTATTTGATTGTGTTTCTTATTCCTAGTCTGGTGCCTAAATTGTTGGCTAGGTTTAGTTTAAATAGTTTTATTTTGGTTGTTAAAGACTAGTATTTGATTCTGAATATTATTGAAAGCTGATTCCAGCTCGTTCTTGTGTTTGTTTGATCCAACTCGGTTGGGAATTGCATCACTTTGCACCCTAGCGTCTTTGAATGCTTAGATGAAAAGTAGTATAAATAGAAAAGGTACTTGGTCAAAACACAATTGAATCCACTCTTGAACCCTAAATTGGTTAAGTAACACGGTCTGCAAACAAAAATCCTATTTGTTGGTTCTAAATTATCACTTGCATATACGCATAATCACACATGCTTGTGAATCATGATACAATGGAACCTTTTACATGACAAGAGTCTTCTAGTACATCTTTGATTTTTATAAAATATATGCAACACTGATATCTAATATGTATCATACAGTTTATCTGGGTGGCCTATGCGTTATATATCCCTACTATACGTTTCTAGCTATGCAGTTAATGTGGTAAAAAAATCGGATATCGGTCCTTGACCGAGATTTGAGATATCAGTTATCGAGGTGGGATATCGGTAATTTTAATATCATGCAGAATTTATATATATATATGTATAGCAATTTAACACTAACAATTCAGCATACTCTTCTACCATTAACAAATTTACCTTTTGCAACTTGCAAAACACTAACAATCATAGCAAGTAGGAACTGATTAAGACTTAAAACACTAACATTTGACACTAGCAATTACAATTAACAATCAAGACTTAAAAACACCATTAGCAGCAATAAGAAGAAATACGAATGGTAGAATTAAGAAGAAAGGTGCTGATATCGGGAAAATCGGTTATATATCGTTCAATATCACCGATAATATTGGTACCGATATTCTGTCCAATATTTTGCACCGATATCTCGCCAAGGGACTGATATATATCGGTGATATATCGCTGATATTAACTGCATAGGTTTCCACCTTCCACCAATTTTCTGTTTTTGGTAGCTGACTAAGACTATTGTTAGTACTCTATGTTTCTCTGCTATGTTTTTTTTTTTTTTTTTTTTTTTTTTTATGTTTGGTTATGGCTTTGGAGTTGGGGGTCTCACGGGACTATACTAGGTTATTGTTGTTTTGTTATCATGCATAATCTTTTTACAAATTGGTACTATTAACTATGTTCTATCTCAAAGATTGCGGAAATGGAAGCCATCTTGCAAGCACACAAAACAGCAATGCCCGAACGTCAAGTTCTTGTTTCTCTAGCTGAGAAATTCAGGTATACAATAGCTTACTTTAAACTTAAAACCAAGCTTTAAGTTTTTGGAAATCTTTTTATAATCATTAGACGCGATGTGTGATATCGGTGTGCAGTAAATCTGAAGAACGGGCGGGAAAGATTGAAGTTCAAATGAAACAAGTGTGGAATTGGTTTCAAAATAGACGATACGCCATCAGAGCTAAAGCAGCTAAAGCACCGGGAAACTTAAATGTTACACAAATGGTTCATGATTCATCTATGGTAAAAGGTGTACCTCAGGTTACTCAGGTTACACAACCGCATGCTGCTGCTGCTGCTTCAGGTGAGTTAAACAGTTAAACTTGCACTTTGTGTAGTATATGGTGTACCGAACTTACGTGTGTTCTTGATAATGCAGTTAATGTTAGATCTTTCCCTCAAGCACCACAACATCCAACTGTTCCTTCAGGTAGAGCGGAACTCACTTTATTAGATATTTTAGTTTCGTCTGTTGACTAATTTGAATTTTGGCCTTTTGGGTCAACTCAGCTTCGGTTAGAACGTTCCCGCAAGCACCCCAACAACCACCCGCTTTTTCAGTTCAAAGTGCAGGAAGGGTGGCAGATAATTCACAGATGGAATTTGAAGCCAAGTCTGCTAGGGATGGTGCATGGTTAGTACATAGACGCGTTTATTTAACGTTTAAGCTTTATACAACAACGCTAAATCTTATGGTTTTTGTAGGTATGATGTTTCAACCTTTATATCACATAGGTCTCTTGAGACGGGTGATCCGGTAACTATATAGCCTATTCAGTGTTTTATTAACCAAGTTTCTGTGATATCCTTTTTTAAATAATTTAATTGTGTCATCTTATAATAATATCAGGAAGTTTTTGTTCGATTTGCGGGTTTTGGAGCCGAAGAGGATGAATGGGTAAATGTTCGAAAGAACGTGAGACAAAGATCTCTTCCATGTGAAGCATCTGAATGTGTAGCTGTTCTTCCTGCTGATCTCATACTTTGTTTTCAGGTGATAATTACTTATATTATATTATATATTTGATCATATCAAAGAAATCAGAATCCGTTTCTAAAAACCGTTGAATTTTTATAGGAAGGAAAAGAGCAGGCTCTGTACTTTGATGCACATGTTCTAGATGCTCAAAGAAGGCGACACGATGTGCGAGGTTGTCGTTGTAGGTTTTTGGTGCGTTATGATCATGACCAATCTGAGGTATGCAACTCTACATGCAGTTTTTATTTAAGGGGTGTGCACGGTTCAGTTCGATTCTGTCCGGTTTTATGGTATAACCGAAACCGTAACCGAAATGTTCGGTTTTGGTTTTTTAGGTTTCGGTTTTTTCGATTTTAGCAACGCTTCGGTTCGGATTTCGGTTTTTGGAACAAATTTACGTAAGATTCAAAAATAATAAGTATAATCCAAGGCTTAAGAATCTTTCTTAGATGTTTACATTTAAGTTATTATATTTACCCTTTTTAATTAATATTGTTCACATAAATATAACTTTCTATTTCTTAGATGTTTACATTTAAGTTATTATATTTACCCTTTTTAATTAATATTGTTCACATAAATATAACTTTCTAATCTATTTTTATTATTCTCCAAAGTTTTTACTAAGATATTTTCTTTTATAATACTTTCAAATCATTTAATTTCTAGGCAAAATTCTGTTATTTTTTGTAGGCAATGGATAAATCATTTCAAAGATAAATAACCATACTAATGTCTTTATTATAAATACTTAACCTTCAAGAATAAAATTAATAAGAGTTAATTACTGTTTTCGTCCCCGTGGTTTGTCAAAAATCACTATTTCAGTCCATTAGTTTAAAAATTGCGATTTCAGTCCCTGTGGTTTCACTTTCGTAACCATTTCAGTCCACCTCCGTTAACCCCATCCATTTGTTCTGTTAAGTACACGTGAATTGACCATAATGCCCTTATTAACAAAAAAACAAAAAGATATCTAAATGAGTTAATTACTGTTTTCGTCCTTGTGGTTTGTCAAAAATTACTATTTCAGTCCATTAGTTTAAAAATTGTGATTTCAGTCCCCGTGTTTTCACTTTCGTAACCATTTCAGTCCAATCTCCTAATACCGTCTATTTTACCGTTAAGTTTTTAATGAAATGCCTAAATTACCCTTGTGTTAATTAAATAAAAAAAACCATGGAAATTTAAAAGATTATATTCTATGACCCACTTGTTAAAACACAACCCCATTACTCCATCGCAATTAATATCTTCCTAGCAGCATCAATTAACATAATAACTTTGAAAAATAATGCTTACTTGGACGTTTTCTCATTCTAAAATCCAAAATTAAAATTTTGAAACCATATATGTAAAGATAGTGCACTTCTACTTTTACTGAAGCCATGGTGGGTCGAACCCTACAATCCAATTTAAGTTCATATGTCATACAACAATAAAATCATATAAATCCAATAATAAAATCATATAAGCCCATATTTAATTAACACAAGGGTAATTTAGGTATTTCATTAAAAACTTAACGGTAAAATAGACGGTGTTAGAAGACTGGACTGAAATGACAATTTTTAAACTAATGGACTGAAATAGTGATTTTTGACAAACCACAGGACGAAGACAGTAATTAACTCATTTAGATATCTTTTTGTTTTTTATTAATAAGGGCATTATGGTCAATTCACGTGTACTTAACAGAATAAATGGATGAGGTTAATGGAGGTGGACTGAAATGGTTACGGAAGTGAAACCATAAGGACTGAAATCACAATTTTTAAACTAATGGACTGAAATAGTGATTTTTGACAAACCACAGGGACGAAAACAGTAATTAACTCAATTAATAATTACTAAATCAATATATTACAAACATTAAAAAAATGATTTTTTAGGTTATTCGGTTCGGTTTTTTACGGCTTTCATAAGACGCAAAACCATAACCGTACCATAAATTTCGGTTCGGTGTACTTTGGTTTTTGTGCGGTTCGGGTTTTTTTTGGTTTGTTTAAATCGGTTTTCTGCTCACCCCTTTTTTAACGAGATTTTTTTAAATATTTTTATTTGCTATATTTTTTTTTTCAGGAAATTGTGGCGTTGAGGAAGATTTGTCGTAGACCTGAAACTGATTACAGGTTGCAGCAACTTCATGCTGTGAACGAGTCTATTGCTGCAAACCAGAACAAAAACGGTGCTAATAATAATCATACGGTCAGCACTTTGAGAGTCTATCCTCCTGCCGAAGTACAACCAAAGCAACATAAAGTGGAACCAGTGGCTGTACCTTCACCGTCGCCACCCGAAGCACCACAAAAACGCCAGAGGCTAGATTCAACGGTTGCACCAGAAGGATCACAACCGCAGTTTAAAGCAGAATCTGTGGTGGCTAATGTACCACAAAATCAGCAAACAGTACAACCTGCAGTGCCTGTAGTTCCTGCACGTTCAGATGAAGTACCTGTAGTTCCTGCACGTTCAGATGAAGTACCTGTGGTTCCTGCACGTTCAGATGAAGCACCAGTTGAGTTGCAAAAAGTACAACCCTTGACATCTGATCCTATAATCGAAGTTGAGCCACGTAACGTAGCAGCCAATGTACCTTCTTTAAGTGAATCAAAACAGGAACTGCAAGCAGAAGAGCAGATATCTGAAGTAGTGGGCCCCGTCATTCCTCCATCAGCTGGAGCATTGCTAGAAGAGAAAACCGAGTTAGCTGAGCCACAGAAAGAACCGGTGGTTTCTGGCGCTTCATTCGAAGTACCAGCGGAATTGCTTGATGTACAACCTGATGTACCTGATCAACCTCATACAAGCGCACTAGAGACTAAATCGGAGGACCCTGTGTTTGTTTCTGTTAATGAACCTAATGTGGTTGAGGAGGTAATTGAGACCAAAACCGAGGATGTGGTGCCTGTTTCTAGTGGTGACCCTAATGTGGTTCAGGAGGTAATGGAGACTAAAACAGAGGAAGCGGTGGTGCTTGTTTCTGGTAACAATCCTAATGTGGTTCAGGAGGCAATAGAGACTAAATCAGAGGAACCTGTGGTGCTTGTTTCTAGTAACGACCCTAATTTGGTCCAGGAGGCTACAACCGAGGAACCTGTGGTACCTGTTGAGTCTAATGTGGCTCAGGAGGTTACAACAGAGGAACCTGTGGTTCCTGTTGACTCTCATGTGGCTCAGGAGGCTACAACCGAGGAGCCTGTTGAGTCTAATGTGGCTCAGGAGGGTACAACCGAGCAACCTGTGGTGCCTGATGACTCTAATTTGGCTACTACAACCGAGGAATCTGTGATGCTTGTTGACTCTAATGTGGCTCAGGAGGCTACAACCGAGAAACCTATGGTGCCTGTTGACTCTAATGTGGCTCATGAGGCTACAACCGAGGAACCTGTGGTGCCTGTTGACGCTAATGTGGTTCAGGAGGCTACAACCGAGGAACCTGTAGTGACTGTTGACTCCATTGTGGCTCAGGAGGCTAAACCAGAGGAACCTGTGGTGCGTGTTGACCCTAATGTGGTTCAGGAGGCTAAAACCGAGGAACCTGTGGTGCCGGTAAATGATCCTACAGGGATTGAAACTGAAATAGAGCAGCCAAAAGTTTCAGAGATGGAGATTGATGAGGAGAAGGCGGGTGATAATAAGGTAGAAAACATGGACGTCACACAAGAAAATGCTGCTGTAGCAATGGAAGAAGGATAGTTTAGAAGATGGTAGGATTACATGATATTCTTGTTATAAAAACTTTTAGCTGTATTAGGGTCGGCTCTTGATTGGTTAAAGATAATCATGTCTAAATTTACTTGGGTTTATTATTAAACTTAAATGTAGCAAACTTATATTTTTAGTTATCTATGTAATCAACTTACTTTTTCAGCTTTTAATGTAATCAATACATTTAACTTGCCATAATTAGGGAAAACATAGTGATCATTTTTAACCAACTATTAAAAAAATCGAATTTTAATTTCGTTTTTATTTGTATAAGTTTTTTTTAGGCAAGAGCTCAAACCAGTTTTATAAAAGTTTATGGAAGATAAAAGGTGTCATGAGTATAATCGATTCTTGTATAGGAACAACCGAACAATCGTTATCTTCTATCATCTCTTTTAACCAGAAGAAAAATGAGTGTGTTTTGAGTTATTTTAGTCAAATAACATGAATTCGTAGATTTTTCATTAAGATAAACCAAAGTAAATTCCAATGCGTGAGGGAGATTATAGAAAGGGATAATCACGAGAATAGCCGTTGAATGGTCAACTTTTCAAAAATGGCCAACTGAAACGGCTCCACGAGCCTTTTCACGAGTTCCGACACGGCTTAAAAGAGCTTTCCTCAACAACCACTCACCTTCTGACACGTGGCGACACCTTTCTCTCTCCTTTTTTTGTCATAAATATGCAGACATCTCTCTTCTCTTTCTCTCTCTCCTCTTTCTAACCCTAGCTTACACAAAACATAACTAAAATAACTAAACCGGTGGATCCTCAACGCGCCGTCGTCGTCCAGACAGACTTGGCGAGAGAAAACCCATATCCGGGAAATGGAATTGCCCGCAGAGATCAGATAGGAAACTCAGTGGCAAGGTTTCCGTCTTTATCATAGTAAATTACACCTGAGAAATCAAGCGGCTGACATTTATCCCCCATCAGAATCTCCTTCCGCCATACGCTGTCGTTTTCATCTTCACCGGTAGTCTTCTTACGGTGGCACAACTTTATCGCTTTATTGCTGATGGAAGACATGAGTTTCTTTGGCTTTGTTGTTGCCTTGTTTTTTGAAGATTTGATTGCGTGTTTTGTATAGAGGATTAGTTTGGTGGTTAAAGATTACAGAACTCCGGTGGGTGTACGGTTGTTTTTGCCCTTGATGTGCAGACAAGATGAGAGAGAGAGAGAGAGAGAGAGACTGGGGGAACATGGTGATGACAACAACACACGTGGCAAAAGGTGATTGGTTATAAGGAAAGTTCTTAACTTTTAATTTGAGCCACGTGGGAATTCATGAAAGCCCATTTTATGGGGTGTCAACTGGCTATTTTTGAAACTTGCCTCAAGTCTTGGCTATTCTCGTGATTAGCCCTTATAGAAATGTAATTCAGTTCTTTCTCCAATCAAGTAGGTTTTTAAACAAAACTAATTCCACTTCCAATTTAGTTGGGTTGCTAGTCAAACACATTAATACAAATCGAGATTTTAATTCCAACAAATTCTGCAAACCAAACACATTATAAATGGATTTCCAGTTCTCGTTCCACTGATATGAAGCGAATTCCGCAAACCAAACGTACTCTTAGACAGACCTATAAATGAACCGAACGAACACGGACCCTTAACACACTTTTTTATGTTTATGTTTGTTCGTTAAAAAAATAAATGTGTCATGTTCATTTATGTTTGTCCATTACTCTATATAACAAAATATACGTAGTTCTTATGAATAGTGAGTATATGCTAAAATGAGTTATGCACGTTTCTACATAAGATTGGTAGTTTTTTTTCATTTACAAACGTTGCATAGCTAAAATGAGTTAAGCACGTTTCTACATAAGATTGACAATTTTTTTTCATATACAAACGCTGCATATGATTGTGTCAACTTGTATTTTTTCAGTTGGATAGTCTTTACCAAGTCTTAATTAAGTGGTAAAAACAACTAATAGATTTATTATTATTTTTTTAATTTTAATTTATTAGTGTTTTTCTCTTATGACTTTAAACTAATTTATAAAATTTCTAGTACATTGTTGCGACATGCCTATTTTTATTATCGTCTAGATATAAAGTTTTTCAAAACCATATCGTGGGTGGTAATGTACAAGTAGTAAAAACACACACGTACATTTTACCGAAGTGACCTTACATTTAGTTTTTTCATTATATAAATTGACGACATTTACTCGTCTAGTTCAAATTCGGAATATAACGTTATGACATGCTTGCTTGTATCTTTGTTCGATAAAAGTGTTGTTTAAAATTAAATGGGTCAAATATAATTGTATTTTTTTGTTATTTACCATGGCGAATAAAAATGACACAGTCCGAACAACTTCGGTGACGGTACCAACATTTATTTTTATCGTATCCGATATAGATTTCGTTCCAATTCCGGTCGAACAATATTGAAAACAAAGTTGTTCTCAAAATAGACACTTTTTTGTATCGTAAGCTATAGCGAGTGCCGGTGACGTACCCGTGTCGTGACGAACTAAACTAATTCCGACTGAACAATATTGGTACCGGTATTCATTGTCATTGTTTCAGATCGATGTAAAACACGTGTCGATAACCTTTTAGGCATGTCACGACTTTTAATTTTTTTGGTTTTGTTTTTTCAGTTGCTATAGCAAGTACCAATACCATAACGAACAGAACCGACACTAACCGGATTCCCGCCGCGTAGTGCGAACGAATCCCACTAGTTAATGATATAACTGAATGGTTCATAAACATAAATGAATAAGCACAAATGAACATAAAGAAAGAAAAATAAATACTAATTAAAAGTAAAAATGGATATACAAATGATTAAATGAATATTTAAAAATACTATCAAATGAATATTTAAAAATACTATCATTTGTGCTCCGAAATGGTTGTTTCTAAAATCGATCTTTACAATTGTAATAAGAAAATCAAATTGATTTTAAATTAATATTAGTAATAAATGATTTGCATTAATATTTATTTAAATGTAAACGGACGAATAATTGAACTAACATTAACGAATGTTTACAGACGTAACTAAACAAATATGATCTATTTTTTTTTTGAACGGACAACAAACTCAATCCCGAGTACTCTCGGGGCACCCACTGGACAAACGGAGTACTCCGAGAGTAACCCGAGTCCACCACCAATTCCGGGGAAAACCCGGTAACCCACCCGCCCGTAGGCACGACGGTGAAATTACCGGTAAAACCCGTTTTGCTCAAGGATCCAACCCAGGTTTCCCTGGGTCTCCTATCATTGCCCACCAATGCCTCACTCTGCACCAAGTGGGAGTCGAACCTGCATCTCTCAAGAGAAATGTAAGCCCTCCACCACTTGATCTAGAGATCATTTTGAAACAATGGTGGAAAAAACAAGGTCCTCAAAGGGTCAACTGGGATATCAGGAGAACCTGAAGCCATAATTAATGATAATCAGAGGTTAAATTATGCTGGTAACATGAAGGACTATGGCAATCTTGGTAATTTACATAAAAAAAAAGACAATGAAGTCTTGCCAAATGGAATGGGGAACATATGTAGCAAAGCAAGCAAAGTGTCTAGGAAACTAGTAAATCCAACTTCTTACTGCAGAGCTCTTTCTACACGAATGGATCCAGAGCGGTTGAAGATTTTGGGTAACAGAGATTATAAAAATGGGAGATTTGCTGAGGCTTTGGCACTCTATGATGCTGCGATTTCCATTTTCAACCCGAACCAACCCGGACCCGTCTACATATATTTCAAATATATTGTAGGTTAACGATTTTTTTAATATTTTGAATGTTGTATGTAGAAATTGGGTGCATATGAAATTTGTAGAAGTGGTGAAAATCGAGCTGAGGTGAAATACGAGGACAAACGTTGGGAGGTTTCCCTTGATGAGAGAAAGTGTACTTGTCGGGTTTGGCAGGTAAAAGGTGTTCCGTGTGTACTTTTCGTTCATACTCATTTTCTTTTTAATTTACATAGAAAAGCAAAAGCACAAATTGTTTTTATACTTGACTTCGTTCATACTCATTTTCTCTTTAGTTTATATAGAAAAGCAAAAATATGATCTATTTATGCTTGCTTGTTTAATAAAACGAATAATTATAAGTTAAGTCATTGTTCTTTTTTTTTTTTTTTTTTTTTATCTTTTGATGTCTTTTTGTTTTTTTTTTTTTTACTTTTACTCTTCAATTTTCAGCATTGATATTTATAACCCCTCAGCTTTCTTCATAACCGATTTTTAAGTGCTTATTTTTATGTATGAGTCGGTATAAATTCAAATTGATTTACGTTCCGACGTAAATAATTTTTTTTTTTGAAAATGAGTAGGCTTAGATATAATACCTTTTTTGTTTATTTTATGTACATGTTCAGTTTGTCTACGGTTTGACAAATTTTGTTCTAAAATGAATCAGGTCAACTATAATACATTTTCGTTATACAGTATAAATTCGGATTACTTTACGTTTCGACGCCTTCGCAACACGCTGCGCCATTCTTTAACTTAAAAAAACATAATTTTCTTACGTTCTTATTTTTATGTACGAGTCAATATAGATTCAAGTTGGTTAACGTTTCAACGTAAATTTATTTCGCAAATAAGTTAGGTCAAATATAAATAGTTTTCGTGCTTATCTGTATTTACTTTTTCAGTTAATCTACATTTTGTTCGAAAACAAACTAGATCAAATATAATACGTTCTCGTTAAATGTTAAATTCCGTTTCTACACCAAGGAAAAAATTTAGCAGTTCCTTTACATAAAGAATAGTTATAATTTACATTTGGAAAATAACTCTGAAAAAATTAAAACAGAAGCAGTTACAATGGACCTCTGCGGATACAAACACCGCCACGTCCACCGCCACCCACCGTCTCCTTCCACCACTTTCCTCCACTAATATCTTCTATTTTCCGATCATTCACCACAACAATCACACGATGCGCTCCTTATTCCGATCTAAACAACTCCAATTCTCAACAACTTATCACATCAAACACCTTCATTCTCCTTCAAACAAGTTAGGTTTCGGTATTAGAACCGTTGTCACCACCTCTAGAGCCGTGCTTTTGCCGCGCTTCGGTTCCGCTGATGTTCTAGAAGTGCGTGACGATGTTCGTGTTCCTGATCTCAAGCCGAATGAGGTCCTCGTTCGAGCTCGCGCTGTTTCGGTTAATCCGCTTGACACTAGAGTGAGTTTTGATTTATTATTCGGTTATTTCTGGATTCGTTTTGTTATCTGTTTATTGGATATTGAATTCGGTGAGATAGAATTGGCTTTTAGATGTTTATGTTTGTGTGTATAATTTATAGAAGGTTGTGATGAATATACATATGGATTGTTATTAGGTATCCTGCTGTTAATGATTGTACAAAATAGTGACTTCTGTTAAGAGAATTATTATTAGGTTAGTAAGGCTACTTGAATTAGAACTGCTTAATTAATACATTTTGCATGTTTAGGTTAATGCCTTCATCTCAGGATTTGAATCATCTAAACAGAATTTGAGTGAACATATGTTTGTAGAAGGTTTATATAACATTATGGAATGTTTTGCTACTGTACAATAAAGGAGAGCATGTAGTTATTAGTGTAAATTCGATTTCGTTTTTCCATATGTTAAGGTTAATTAATTCTGTTATGTGGTTGACTTCAGGTTCTGGTGAGTATTTGCATTTGTTATTTCCTTGTGGCCTATTATACTGATGTACCGTATTAGCAAACGATTTGTTGATATAAACTACATAGAGTTTTGGTTAATCGCATTAATTAGTTGTTGCATTAAGGAACTAGACATCTAGCTTAGCATATATATGCATTCCCACATAAGTATCATCTTCGTATCTATATCGTTTGTTGGTTGGCACTAGGCCTGGCAATCCTTACCCAACTGTATACATTTGGGTTTATGTGGACTATGTATAAAAATATTTGGATTGTTTTGGGTTAGTTATAACTTATAATTCCTATGGGGGTTAGGATGGGCAAGTTAAAATGTAAGGCAAAAACTAAATGGGTCAGGATGGGCGACCAAGAAAGAGAGCAGGGTTTTCCTCTTTGTCTGTAACCTAACACAACCGCTACCGATGTGGCTTCGTCCCCCATATGCTGATCTAATTTCCGTCATTCTCTTCTTCCTATCGCTTTGTCAGTCTCCAACAAATTCAACGAGCCAACCGTTGTTGATGTCGTCCTTCGTTTCCTCTAAATTATTAGTACTGTGGTGATTTAGAGGTCGAATATGCATACGACAGTGGCAAACAGGAGGCATCTGTTGCGGTGATTGACTAACTGTTAAATCTAAAAGCTAGACGCAAATATATGTTGGATTATTATCTGTTATCTAGTATAGTTTATAGATTGTCTAAAGCTGCTCTCAAAGGCATCGATCTGTTGATGAATTTGAGGAATATACATGAAGAAGCCATCAATATTTCACAGTTAATGCTCAATTTGGATTTAGGATCAGGTGCTAGTTTTGGTTTTTTAATTTTTGTGATTCTAATGGAACGTTATTATGGACAGATTTTGGTTTTTGATTTTTGGGTTCTACCAGAATGATTTGATCTAGAAATTTTGATCTATTGGTTCTACCGGAACGATTCGATCTAGAAATATTAAGTTATGGGTTCCGCCGAAATGATTTGATTTAGAAATTTTGATTTATGGGTTCTTTCGGAACGATTCAAGAAATTTTAATTTTTTGGTTCAGCCAGAATTATTTGATCTAGAAATTTTGATTTTTGGGTTCTACCGTCACGATTAGATCGATAAATTTCATTTTTTTTGGTTCTAGCGGAATGATTTGATCTAGAAGTTTTGATTTTTTGGGTTCTACCGGAACAATTTGATCAAGAATTTTGAGTTTTGATTGATTTTTGGCTGCTGATCTTTTTAATCACAGTTTTTGTTGCTCCATCTTCTTTAACTAGCCCATCCTGACTCATACCTATTCTGACCCAAACCTATCCTAACCTAAACCCAGCCTGACCCTTTTGTTAATAACCCCATCTTAACCCAAACCCATCCCGACCCGACAACAAACCCAACCCAACCTGCCCATTGTGCCACATCTAGTAGGCACGTATATCTTCAAAATCAATAATATGTTTAGAGGTTTCTCATATGACTCAGCAGTGGCATTTTTTCAAGCTATACATGTTGCATTTTATTTTTCAGATGCGAGCAGGCTACGGTCGTTCTCTATTTGAGTCACTTCTTCCTTTAATTTTGGGGCGTGATGTTAGTGGTGAAATTGCCGCAGTTGGACACTCTGTTCAGACTCTTAAGGTTGGGCAAGAAGTTTTTGGGGCACTGCATCCAACGGCTGTGAGAGGTACTTACACTGATTATGCCATACTCTCAGAAGACCAGCTTACGCAAAAACCAGCAACACTCTCACATGTGGTATGTTGTTCTATGATTTTTGGACATCATGATATGTGTGTATACATGTTTACATACATGTGTATATACATTGAATTTATAAATTGCTTACCAAGGTTGATAGAACGGAGTCAATGTTGCATTGTACTATGTTGAATGCACTTTCGCGCTTGTTTTAAAACATAGAAGTATTGATAATTCTGGCTTCATACATTAGTAGAAGTTGTTAACCACCTGTTTGATTAGTATTATATTTTTCAGGGTAATGACTATGGTGTATAAATACTATAAACCGTATGTTACTTTTGTGATACTCATAGTTGTCAATAGTGAGTGTAGCGATTGCTATAGCGCGCTACGTAGCATATAGGTCTAGGCTCGCTATTAGGGTTGTAGCGATAGATAGCGATAATAACGACAAATTTTTTTTTTGTTTTTTTTTAATATAAATAGCAATTAAAAATAGCTATAAAATAGTTGGATTTTAGGTTTTTGTTAAATATACCGGTAAAATAGCATATATACCAGGGTATTTTGATATAATATACATATAAAAATTAAAAAAAAAAATTTCTAGTGTTTCACTAATCACTATTTATAAAATAGCCACCCGCTATTTATCGCTATTCGCTATGTAGCATATAGGTACCTTATCGCTATTTGTCGCTGTTCACCATTAACAACTATGGTGATACTGCAGGAAGCAAGTGCAATTCCCTTTGCTGCACTGACAGCATGGCGTGCTCTTAAATCGACTGCCAGGATAACTAAGGGGTATGTTTATGGCACTTACTTAGCAAGCTTTAAATCCGTATAAACATTTCACATGAATAAATAAAAAATGCACAATTCTTATATAAATCATGTTGCTGCAAGAGATTTTTGGTTCGCGGAATGTTTTGGAATTGAAATTTGCATAGGAATTGGAATTGAAGGAATTGAATTTGGAATTTAAACATTCCAATAGGAATTGGAAATTGTTGGAATTGGAATCTCAATTCCATTTCAGATGTGTTTGATTGTCAAATGAATTGAAATCTATCACCCTGCCCTCCGGTTCGGATCGAAACAGCGTGTGTTAAAACTGTATGGGTTGTCCTAAGAATTTGGTCCAATGGTAAAGAGGCTTGCCCTCCCTAGCGGAGACGCAGATTCGATTCCCGCTTGGGCCACTTTCGACGGACATTTGGGTGAAAGGACGAATCTGGGTTTTAATCCCGTATTCGAACCTAACGGGGGGCGTGGGTTTACGGATTCCATCCGGTTTACGGATTCCATCATGGAAGCTATGGTCTCACGGCGGTCGAGGAGTCGACCTTGGACATAGCCCCGAGCAGGGTGGGTTTACACGTGAGATTCTTTGCCGTTAAATAAAAAACGGTATGGGTTGAAACGGTCGGAGATTCCAATGAATTTACTTGAATTCCTTCACATATACGAAGGATTTTGAATTTCTTTAGTTAAAGGATTTTGAATTCTTTTAGTTAAAGGATTTTAATTCCTTTAGTTAAAGGAATTTGAAGGAATTCATGCCCAATTCCAATTCCAATTCCAATTCCATTGTCTACCAAACGCATGAAGCTTGGAATTGAGATTCCAATTCCAACAAATTTTGTGAACCAAACATCTTAGGAGTTGGAATTTAGATTCCAATTCCCTTAAATTCCATTGAATTCAGCGAACCAAAAGCCCCCTTAGTGTCATTGCAGAAATATCGCATTCAGCATGTTTGTTTGCCATTTCATTATTTAACTTAATTTCTGGATTTTTTTTTGGGTAAACGGTATACCCTGGTGATTTGTATTACTATCAAAAACAAAATAAGTAGAGGGCTAAGTACCACTCTAGTTCATTGGAGTGACATGCCACTACCAATGTAAACAAGCCAAAAGCAAAACAACCAACAACTAAAAACAACTAAACAACTAGCATCAAATAATAGAAACTACATAATAGCTTGAAAGAAGCAAAAATATTTTCTATGGATAAATTTATTCTCATGTGAGTTTGCCAATGAAATGTGTGATTTACAAATAATCAGAAATAATCTATGTGTGGTTTATATGTAATAGGATGAGTGATGAAGACTTTTCACTTGGTGCTCATACATCTCAAATGAAATTATAAATAATTTAAATAGTTAATAGTAATGTAGTTTTTGCTATAAGTTTATAATTGTAATGTACACAGGCAGAGGGTACTAGTGGTGGGTGGAGGAGGAGCTGTAGGTTACTCTGCAGTTCAGCTGGCGGTTGCAGCTGGCTGTGCGGTTTCCGCTACATGTGAAAGGGAAAGCATAGACCGCCTTTTGGCAGCTGGTGCTGAACAGGCACTCGACTATACTTCAGAGGTGATTTCATTTTAGTGTTTGGATAAAGCAATCTTGATTATGGTTATCTGGTTATGGTAACTGATTAGCTGGTTTTGATTATTCAGTATCTTATAATCAGATTCAAAACAAACATCCAAACACTCCCCTACTTTTACTTTTTGTTTGGTTGACGGTAGAGTGGCCGTTAGGCTGTGTGCTCATGTTCACTGGTTTACGGTTTACAGGATCTCGAAGTAACCTTGAAAGGGCAATACAATGCTGTCTTAGACACAATTGGTATACAACAAACGGAGCGCATGGGAATTAATTTATTAAAAAGAGGTGGACATTATATGACACTGCAGGTACCATACACCAGCTTCTTAAACCATTTTCTTGGTATTAGATTTTAGAATTATTATTATATGACATTATGTGCTCACTTCTCGATTTAGGGTGAGTCAGCATCGTTAGCTGATAGGTATGGCCTAGCCATCGGCCTTCCAACTGCCACCGCCATTTTACTGAAGAAACAGCTGCAATATAGATTATCTCATGGAATAGGTAAACGACTTGTTGATTATCTAATCAAGTAATTATGATTCTTTCACATCACATAATTACTTAGAAAACACAACTAGGGCTGCAAATGAACCGAACAAATACAAACAAGGCACTGTTTGTGTTTGTTCGTTAATGAAATATGTGTGCACGAATTGTTCATGAAAACTTACCGAACAAGATTTTCTGTTCCTGTTCGTGCTCATTCATTAATTTTAGGTAATGAACACATAGGAACTCAAAAGAACGCAAATGAACACAAACAAACATTGATGAAAGAAAAACCCTAATGAACTATCGAACGCAAACGAACACATTACTGTACGTTCATGAACATAAATGAAAGAACACGACTTCTGTTCGTGTTTGTTCATTTTAACTAAACGAATGAAATTTTTCCGTTGGTGTTCGTAACAGACACATGCGAACTTCCGCTGAACGGTTCATGATGTGTTCGCAGAACGTTTGGTTCATTTGCAGCTCTAAACACAATGCCACATGTCCTCCAAAGTATCCGATCCTCGAGTTATTTTACTGATCTGATGCCTGCTGTTTTTTATTTACTTTCGCAGAATATTATTGGACATACATGAGGACGGATGCAGAAGGTTTAGAAGAGATTCACAGGCTGACCGCAGCTGGAAGGCTGAAAGTACCTGTTCAAAAAACATTCCCGATAACACAAGTTCGTGAGGCACATGGTGCCAAAGATAAAAGGACAATTCCCGGTAAAGTTGTTCTTGAATTAGATTGATATACTTACGTTTTTGATGGATTTGTTATTTAAGTAATCAGATGCAAAAAAATGGGACCGCTTTCTTTCGGGTTTCTCTCTCTCTCCAATTTATGCAATAATAATATAAGCCTTTTGTTGTAAGAAACATAGGGTTTGTACTTGTACGGAGTTGTACATAGATATTTAAATGTATCATTCCATGGAGATAATTAGGTGGTGGTAGTATATGAGAAAATCATCAAAGTAGCCATTTACCTAGATCTTCTATACCTGTATAGCCACGCCCGGGAAATAATTACGTCTATAGCCATGAAATAGCGACTCCATGATCATGCTCTCATTGTTTGATAACACCACTCGCATGATTAGTAGGTCCAAATATTGCAAATCAACCATGGTCAAAAATCTTTCTTTTGATTCTAAAGACCTATGATGTTTTGGAACCCCGTCAATAAAAAAAACATCGATACATAGTGATATCTCTTTTTATGTGTTTATATGAGTTATGTATTGAGTGAGCTAGTTACCAGGGAAGGGATATTTGATTATGATTTGTGGCTATAAGGTTGATACATGAATGTCTTTTGTGTAGCATTCAATTCATTATAATTGAGAATAAAATATGAAAAGTGAGCAAAAGTAGATATGCGACTGTGCAAGCGTGTATCGTATGGCTATATGCAAGCACAAGTGTTCTATAATATGATTATAGAGGTATAAACCCAGTTATATGGCTACTTATAATTTTCATTTGTCCTTGTTGGTTAATGTCACAATGTAGAGAAAAGGAACATGTATAAATAGACATTGGTTTCCGTCTATTAATGAATTCGTTCAAAAACTAAAAAGAACAATGAATTCAACATATATCCTTCTGGTTACCTAGATTATTGCATTTATTATGAATGTGTCATCAATCTAGTTTCAAATAACTTTTGCCCCACCCCTTAGTGGTGTGGTGGTAAAGGGTTTGGTTTTCACAGCAAAGGCTTGGGTTCGAGCCTCATAAGAGGCAAATATAGGGATTGAATTTAGAGGGTAAGATTTAGCCGTTCAAAAAAAAAGTTTTAAATAACTTTTGTACTTGAAACGGAGATTCGGTTGATAACAATATTTATTTTGAAGTTAGTTATGCAAGTGGTCATGTGATATTTACATATTCGTAAGCTTGCACCTTTTTTAACAGTTACATAGATATATTGTCTCATTGTTTACCAGTAAGTAATGTGTTTTGGTATTTCTTTAAGGGTCCTAATAATCCCACATGGTAAATCTTATTCTCATATGGTGTATACGGGCCGTATAAGGTTATACGGCCGTATAGAATAAAATGAACTGACAAAGCAGTCTTTGTCAGTTTATTTTAAATGTATACGGGCCGTATAACCTTATACGGCTCGTATACACCATGTGAGATAAGCTTTTAGGGTGGCCGTATATAATGCTCGTATAATGTTATACGGCCCGTATACATTTGGTCGTATAACATTATATTGCTCGTATAATGTTATACGGCTCGTATACATTGGTCGTATAACATTATATTGCTCGTATACAAATTGTATACGGCTCGTATAATGTTATACTGGCCGTATACATGTAAAACAAAAAAAAACATTCCATTGCATTTATTTTTGTGCAACAACATTCTATACGGCCGTATAATGTTATACGGCCCGTATACACCTAGGGATGTGAAAATAAGAGGTGTGGAAATAAGGGGACCCTTCTTTAATCCTCTCACATTTTAGGTGGGCTCAAAGCCAACCCAAAAAGGTGTTTTTTTGTTCTATATGCATACTCTGCAGTGTTAAGCTGTGGCCAAAGCACGGCGTTTTGGTCTGATCAACTAGACAAAGACTGACCGGTGTCTGACGGGTCTGTTGACCGGACCAAAACGCCGAGCTTTGGCCGCGTTTTGGTCCTGTCAACCAGACCGGGTGTCAGTCTTTTGTCTGGTTGACACGACCAAAACGCGGCCAAAGCTCGGCGTTTTGGTCCGGTCAACAGACCTGTCAGACAGCCGTCAGTCTTTGTCTGGTTAACCGGACCAAATCGCCGCGCTTTAGCTACAGCTCGACACTGCAGGGTGTGCATATAGAACAAAAAACATCTTTTTGGTGTGTCAATAGCCAAATGAGTGTTCAAATAGGTACACTTTGGGTGTGGCTTAAAATGAAAATTTGAACCACATTTGAAGCACGGGTTTCTATAGTAGCACGGTAGGCGGAAAACACGCGAGTGTGAAGAGCGTGGAAGTAATGTAATGGCTCTCACCTGTCACTCATCCGGTTAGTCACGTGCTTTCTTGGATTCTATATCTTCTTGTCCCTATTCCAAGACTGCCCATGTGATTTCACCCTATGCCTTTGCCCCTTCTCACTCTTCTAATTACCACTATGCCACTACACATTTCTATCATAAATACCTTTTGTCCCTCCCCAAAAGGATTCTCTCTTTTTAACCCTGCATTAATCCAAACGGAAATTATTTGTATTTGTACGAAATTAATATGGCAGCCAAAAGAGTACGTGTTTATGATTTATAAAAGTTCATGTTATTCACACACGGGGAAAATTATTTTCACACCTCAAAGCGCCGCGCTATGGCCATAGCGCGGCACTTAGCTCGACAAAAGGTGATTTGACTGGCTGAACTGAAACATAAGTTGCAGAGACACAAAGGTGAAACGAGGTTGCAGGTCTCGTGAACCCTAAGCGCCGCGCTATGGCCAAAGCGCGGCGCTTCGACCCCAAATTTTCACTACTTAAACCCATGGTTGTAAAACAAGGTTTCCAAGGCCGAGTATTCCCCGAGTAGTCGCTACAAGGCCGGCTGCCGAGACGACTTTCTTTGACTCCGCCTAATTACTCGGAGTCGGTCAAACGCGGTCAACCTTGGACAGAATTGGATCTAGTAGGTTAACTCGGGCCTAGTTGGACTTAAATAATAATATAACATAATTTATATTCCTATCATATTAAAGAATGAATATCATTTTCACGTATTTTGTTATAAATATTAGTAAATTTGTGTTATTTGACATATATTTAATCTCCAAAAAGTAATTTCTTTGTAATTTGACATGTCCGAGTACTCCCCGAGTACTTTCCGCGTAGACCGAGTACTCTCAACTCCCCGGTCGACCGACTAGGGAGCGCCTAGCGACTTTTGCAACCATGCTTAAACCTTCTCAGACACAACATTTAGCATTCGGGGGTTTGTGTTGTTTGTCGATTTCTTTGCTGTATTAGTTACGTGTCTTGAAAAAACGATGTCGTGGTTAAGCAACTATCTTTTCGGTCAATATTCTAACGAGTCAGTTGTTCCTGATTCTTACGAGGGGACCGCTATTTCTTACTCGTATGAGAAACCGGTCTCGTCCAACTTGAGGGAGGCAGAGGTTGTATCTGGCATTCGTTATCGTGATAACACGGTGAAGCTGGATTTGAATACCCCTGTGGAGGACCCTTACGCACAACAAGGTTATTCGAATTTCGGTTACGGTGGCGAGTACAGCTTTGTATAGCAGGAGTGTTATCCAAACCACAGTTACGGTTGTCAACAGAGCTTACAAGGTTATTCGAATTTCGGTTACGGTGGCGAGCACAGCTTTGTACAGCAGGAGTGTTATCCAAACCACAGTTACGGTTGTGAACAGAGCTTTGAACATCAAGTCTATTCGGACCTCGGTGACGATGGTGAGCCGGAGGATGTGTCTGTTGACGAGGAAGGCTGTTACCCGGTTACATTTTCGTTTGATACAACGCAGACCTTTTCGTCACGTAAAGAGTTGGTGCGTTGGGTACAAGACACGGCAAAAGACAATGGTTACCTCATTGTGATTAAGAGGTCGAATAAAAGAAGAGAGAATTACAAGATTTGGTTTCAATGTACTTTTGGTGGGGAGCATAAGAGTATAACTACACAGAGGAAAACGGGTAGCAAGAAAATAGGCTGCCCGTTCGAGATGATCGGGTTTTCGGAATCATCCGGAAGTGTTTGGAGGATCGAGGTGACGAAGGCGAAGCATAACCACACTCCTATTGAAAACTTAGAGGGTCACGCGTATACGAGAAGGCTTTCTTCGGAGGATAAAAAACTGGTTAAGGAGCTGGCAGAGCAAGATATTCCCAACCAAAGTATCTGGCGAACGCTGACAAAAAACAATCCGGCTAGAAAGCTTATTCCGAAAGATATACACAACGTTGTTCAGAAGATCAACGCCGAAAAAAATGTCGGTAAGTCTACGATGCAAAAACTTGAAAACATTCTTCTCGAAAAAGATTACACTTATTACATGCGTACGAATGAGGTATCGAACGAAGTTGAAGATGTCTTCTTTGTTCACAAAAAATCATTCACTATGTGGTGTGCCTTCCCGCATGTGCTAATGATTGACGCCACCTACAAAACGAACATGTACAACCTGCCATTTGTTCAGGTCGTAGGCATGACGTCGACAAACAAATCGTTTACGGCTGCTTGTGCGCTAATTTCCGCTGAGAAGTTAGAGAACTACCTATGGGTGTTGCAGAGGATCAAGTCTATGCTGGTAGGATGTATGGAACCGCGCGTGATTTTAACAGACAGGGATTTCCAAAAGCGCATAAGTATCTTTGTCGGTTCCATATTCAACAAAATATTAATAAGAACAGCAAGAAGAAATTCTCTGACAAGGAGTGGAAATAATTCGTACGTGCATTTTGGACATTGTGCGAGTCTACGACCGATGAAATATACAGGTATAACTTGGAAAACCTTGAAGCACAGCTGGAAGAAGATGGCCGTGAACGTGGGTATTTCTTACATAATTATGTTCAAATTTTATATAATAACAAAAACTGACTATTTACGTTTTTTTAATTTTAGAGGTTTTTGATTATTTGATGAAATCCTGGTTGGATCCGTACCGTGAAAAGTTTGTATCTTGCTGGATTAACAAAACTATCAACTTTCACCAAACTACGACCAACAGGGTTGAGGGCATGCATGCAACACTAAAAAGTCACTTTCCAAGTCATCGCAACACACTGGATAAACTTGTACTGTATGTTGATCATGTTGTTGATAGACAATACGCCGAGATTAGAAGTAGCTTTGAAACAAGCCTCCGAAAAGTGATGAAGCACCACAAGGATCAGCCCATGCTTGCATATATTCTCAGAAAGGTTTCAATATATGCGATTGAGCTTTTGAGTATGGAACTAAAACGTAAGGAAAGACGGGTTGAGAGCCTACGGTGCTGTAACACCCCGTGTTTTCACGAGTGAAAGTCAAAGTCAAGGTCAAAGTCAACGACCGATTTCGCGCGACTTGACTCGTAGAAACGTTTTTATTTTAATTATATTATGTGGAGTAAGTGTCGTACATTGCAATAATCGAATCATGTTAACCGTATTTCAATCGACTCGCAACTGTGAATTATAGGCAGTAACAATGCGATAAAGTTAATCAACTAATAATCAAACTATGCTAATCGAATCGACATCGAACCGCAACTCGAACTGTGTATTTTACTTGTTGTTCATACGTGTGTGTATGCCTTACGTGTTACCTGTGCATGTTTATTTTATGTTATGTTGTGATAATCAAGCGAACTCAATCGAAACTCGAAGTCTAACTCGAATACAAACGAACCCGAATCCCGATCGAACCCTGTTAAATACGAAGTAGTTGGGACTAAAAGTAATCTGAATAGGAAACCCTATCGAATCACTCGCAATCGAAATCGAAGCGTCATCGCACCCGAACGCACCTTTCAGTCGACATCCGGGCAGATAGTCAATCCGCACGGATTGCCAGTCCGCACGGATTGCCAGTCCGCACGGATTGCCACTCCGCACGGATGACCAGTCCGCACGGATAACCAATCCGGGTAACGTGCAATCCGCACGGATTACCCTTTCCCCTTTTGGCATCCTATAAATACACGGGTCACTCTCCCAACTTTCCACTTTTGGCAAGTAACGTCCGACCTGCACGCATTCTTCACCTTTTCTCCGATTTCTCTCAATCCGGGTAAGATCTTACACTAAATCTTGTACATTCTTGATCTATGCACACTTCTACACCTTTCTATCTTTCAAATCTCAACTTTTAACCGTGAAATCATCAAGACTTGAGGTATTCTAGGGTGATGTAATCATGAAGTTCTCATGAACTTCAAGTGTGACCTCATTCCACCAAGAATAACTCAGATCTGAACGATTTCCACAAGATTTCACAATAACTTCACCCAAATCTAAACTTTTCTAAAGGATAAAAGAGTTGAAAGAAATAAACAAGTTTTCTCCTTCTCTTACCCTCAAAAAGCGGTAGGAATCGGATCCGTTCTAGTCTCCTACTTAATGATAGTGATGCACTAGTCCTAGATCTGGATTCTACCCGCAAGACACCTGGTTTCGGGTTAGACCGGGATGACCGTTCTAAACCGCCGCTAGGCCAAGCTAGGGTGATTCCTGGCCGGCTTGGTTATGCGGGAAAGGATGCGATTCCAAATGGTTGACACGTAATCAGAAAGTCTCGATAGACGGAAAAGGCGACCAAGGGTAGCCGGACGGCACAACCAGTACGAGTAAGTTGTCCGCACGAGTAAGTTGTCCGCACGGACAAGCTGCCCGCACGGAAAAGCTGCCCGCACGGACAAGCTGCCCGCACGGACAAGCTGCCCGCACGGACAAGCTGTCCGCACGAACAAGCTGCCCGCACGGACAGACGATCCGGACGGGTTGTCGCCCGGACGAGCTACACTTGGGACCCACCTTTAAAACGAGGTTTGAGTATCGACGAATAAGCAATCCGGACGGACGACCTCTGAATGAATTACTCTTCGGATCATGAGATACTAAGACCTCAAACGATTTCAAACAATGATCATCCGCACGGGCAAGTTGTCCGCACGGACAGACTATCCGGACGGATTGTCTGTCCGCACGAACAACTATCCGGACGGATTACCATTATCCGCACGGATTACCATCCGGACGGATTCCTCAAGCTTCATTAAGTGACTCAGCCTCAAAGACGTGTCCGCACGGATCACCATCCGGACGGATTGTTGTCCGCGCGACCGACTTGAAAGGTAGAGATACTTAAATGTTTTCTAAATGTTACAACGAAAACTTCAAAGCACAAGCCATCAAACACAAACACATCCTTAGGAAGAAACAATCCACTCGAATAGTAATCCACACGGACTACTTGTCCGCACGAATAAACAATCCGCACGAGTGACAAATCCGGATGGATTACCATCCGCACGGATAGTTACTCGCACGGATAGTTTATCCGGATGGATCACCATCCGCACGGATTACCATCCGCACGGATAGTTTACTCGCACGGATAGTTGATCCGCACGATCAGCTATCCTACCCGCTCTCACTTCGTACTATTCTTACACACTGCTTATCGTTACGTTATCGAATCTATTCAAGCTAACCGTACTCGCTGAAAAGCGCTCCCTTCAATCCATAATCGCTGTGAGTATACTCGAACCCTTTTTGCTTTTAGCACTTTTGGGTGTTACATACGTTACGAATATCCAAACTACAACTATCACACTACTCAAGCTATTTTAACGCTAAACCATTAATGCATGTTATAAGTGGCTTATGAATGCTTGTTTGTTATGTTTACACATGGAATGCTATCTACCTGCCTTAGCAACGATAGTACTATAGTTTGGACTCAGCACCCGTTCACACGGGGGTTGTTAAGGATATTTTACTTGCATGGATTACGGCGGTAATCATGTATTGCGAACTGCCTCGGGCAGTCAATCCGCAGTCATTGGTATCGATGGATCTACGTCGATAACTAACGTGCTTCATTTCACTATGTGTACGTGCTGGTTATGCGTAAACGAATTCGAACTCTATATGCTATTATCAAACTTGTATGCTCACCTTTACATTATATGTATTGACTTTATTTTAACGTATGTGACAGGTGCTTAGGTTGCTTTTATACTCTTTGTGCTGTGATGAACTTGAAGCTAGGAACTGGAGTCCTAGAAACCAACGAATAAATTGTTATGCTTAAATCTGAGTTGTCGGAACAGGATATTTGTCTTGATGCTTGTCTGTAATAACTATTTAACTGTTTGAGATACGGTATGGGACGTATTATTTAATTAAATGGTAATGATAGTTGTTATGGAAACTTCTGGACAATCTGTTTCGCTTAGTGCCGCGCCCCGATGATTCCGCCATCGGTTGGGGTGTGACAGGTGCAAGCTGTGGTTGCCAACTTTTTACCAGCTGTGGTTTGCCATGTGCCTGTCGTTTGGAAAAGTTGGAAAATAAAGGTAATTAATATTTATGACCTTTCTCGTTATGATTTTGCCACCTAATTTGTTTTCATCCACAGGTCAGCAAATCCGGATCACACACATAAACGTGTTCTGGAAGAAGCTTGACTTCAAGCCTGCAAGGAACAACATAGAGGATATCGATGTAGACGCGGAATTTGAAAAATTGAAACAACAGATCGATCCAACACCCCCTCAAGTGAAAAGGAGCTTCTTTGAAAACTTTCAGCAAATCCTCAATCCAGGGAACAATAACAAAAAACCTCCTGTTGTTCTGAAGAAAACTCGTGGTCGCCCAACATTGAAAATGCTTCGGCTCATGTTTAATTTTTTTTTTCTGGTATTTATTTATTATTATTTATTGTTTGTATTGTTTAATAATATTATTTGTTTATTATCTTTTATTTAATATTATTTGTTTAATAATATTATTTGTTTATTATCTTTTATTTAATATTATTTGTTTAATAATATTATTTTTTTATTATCTTTTATTTAATATTATTTGTTTATTATCTTTTATTTAATATTATTTGTTTATTATCTTTTTTTAAATTGTTTAATAATATTACTTGTTTATTATCTTTTATTTAAATTGTTTAATAATATTATTTGTTTATTATCTTTTATTTAATATTATTTGTTTATTATCTTTTTTTAAATTGTTTAATAATATTACTTGTTTATTATCTTTTATTTAAATTGTTTAATAATATTATTTGTTTATTATCTTTTAAACGTGCAGGGATGGATTCCGATGACGAGATTGAGCATATGGACGCTGAGGGAGAGGTGGGAGAGATGGGAGAGGAGGGAGAGGAGGTATGTCCGTACCTGCAGTTTTCGCAGGGGTCACGGGCGGCGAGGAGATGCGCTAGATTGCGCACCATAGAGATTGGGGGGCATGTAGGGATAGACTGGGACCTGCTGGAGACCGTGGGAGAGGCCGCGCGGACGCGTGATATAGTTGGACTAGATACTCCTTGGTCGCGCCTATTTCAGATAGCGATGGAGGACTCGTACCGTGAGCTTACGGTCGAGTTTTTTTCTACGTTTACATACGCGCCGCATCCAGCGGATTACGTGGAGGACCCGGATTTTCCAGTCCACGAGGTTACATTCCGTCTCGCCGGTCAGCAGTTTGAGATGAGTGTGCGGGAGTTTGCTGTCCATACAGGTTTGTACACAGAGCCCGAGCTTGATACTGATTTATATACGCAAGGGGTTAGGCAGATGGACAGGCAGACGCTTATTAGTTTCTGGAGGGCGATTTCCAGGGTTCCCTTTGGGAAATCCTGGCAAAAGGCCACCACTATTAGAGACCCCTTGTACTGATACCTGCACCATATTATCGGGTCATCTATCGTGCCGCGGGGTACCAGCAGGGAGAAGGTCAACCTCAGTGACCTTTTCTTTCTATACTGCCTACTTCGCGGCCAGACCTGCGATCTAGCAGGCTGCCTGGCAGATTACTTTGCCACAGCATACCAACGGCAGCTCCGCGGGAAGCTGCACAGTGGCTCATACATCACCGCCATTGCACGCTCGCTAGGGATCGTGCCCGAGAGTGATTCGGAGCTGTCCGCGCCGATCCCGTCGACTACGTTGGGCCGCGCGTCAGTATCTAGCATGCAGATCACCCGTACCTTTGATGTTGGTCTGAGGTTTAAGGGCCGTGACGGGCTGATTTGGCATCCGGAGGTGTTGCCGGAGGTCATCCCGGTTGTTATTGAGGTGAGGCCTGGAGTGTTAGCCCCTCCTCATGTTCAGGAGGCCGCTCGGCAGGCTCAGCTATGTCGAGGAGATCCCGGTACCACCAGTTCAGCCAGCTCCTGAGCCGCCACAGTACCCGCAGCACGTTTACGCTGACCTGCCTCTTGCAGCGCGTGAGGTGGCTCGGGACTTCGACCGGCGCCTCAGACGCCAGGGCGCACGCATTGACTGGATCGTCGAGACGCTCATTGCTCTACGAGAGCTCGCTGGGTTGCCTCCACTTCCCATCCCACCGTCCCTACCGCACGAGGATTAGTACCTTAGTTTGTTTGTTTAGTGTTTTGTTATGTATTATGTACTCAGTTGTACCTTTTTGTTTTGTATGTACAAACTGATATATATATATATATATATATTGCAGTTAATCTTCTATTTACATCACGTTGGTTTTGGATTGTTTACGTTTAATTCTTATGGCTTTCTGTACATTTTATTTAACGTGTTCGTTTAATTTAACAAAATAAACTACGTTAAGAGTTTATAAAGACGCACTTATATTATATACGTTCTATAAAAATAATGACGTAAAAAAACGTAATTATAAAACAACTATGAATTATATGTAATACTAATATTTTATAATAATAATAAAACTCAAATACAATTTTTTCCTTCAAAAAACACTACCAAACTAACCCACATCCCACCTATTTCCAAAAAAAAAAACAACAAGCCAAAGCGCCGCGCTATGGCCACAGCGGCGCGCTTAGGCTTGGTCAACAGACAAGGACTGACTTCTGTCAGTCCTTGTCTGTTGACCAAGCCCTAAGCGCCCCGCTGTGGCCATAGCGCGGCGCTTTGGGTGTGCAAAAAGACAAATGGCGTGTGCGAATAGACCAGGCCTTATAAAATTTGTACTTTTTATTATTTATAAATTTGTTTTATGTGTACGATGGTAAATGTTTGATTCTTTTTTTTTAATGTTTGAAGTTTTAACTTTGAATTTACTTGTATTTGAATTATTGATGTTTCAAGTTCTTCGATGTTTTAGATTTTGTGTACGTTTTTTAATTTATAATTGACTATAATATAATGTCATTTGATTTATCTTTACTTAGAACTTGTATCGCTTATGGAATTTAGAATTCCTATAATGACGTGTTAAACCCTCCCAAATCTGCTTAATTATGTTTCGACCATTAGAGAAATTTTTCAAATTTGAACTTTGTTTCTGTTTGACATTTATTAACTTCTGGTCCTCTAAATCTTAACTAAACTTACATTAACAAAATGTAAAGAATAATTACTCACACATCACTAAATTAAAATACTTTCTAGAGAATGTTTCAACACCGTTTACTCCGTTATTAATCAACAAGCCATCAATCTCTCAAATTTTTTTATTAAATTTTTTTTAAAATTTATAGTAATTTTTTAGTAAACTGCCAAAATGGTCCCTGATATTTGGTCATTTTAGTTCAAAACTCAAACCTTTTGAATCCAGGCTTCTGTGTTTTAATTTTGTTGTCATTTTAATCTAAAATCAAAATCTGGTCTGATTTTTTAGTTAAAATTCAACTTTTTTTTTAAATCTTTTTCCTCCTTTTTAATAGAAGACAAAATGGTCTTTTAATGTTTTATTATAAAAAATATAACCATTTTGCCCTTCATTAAAAGAGAAGAAAAGAACAAAAAAGCTAAATGTTAACTGAAAAATCTAAACAGATTACGCTTTTGGATGAAAATGACAACAAAGTTGAAACCACAGGTACTCAGATTTAAAAGGTTTGAGTTTTGGATAAAGTAGCAAAAGTGACAAAACCTCAGAGACCATTTTGTCAGTTTAATCGTAATTTTTTTTTATTAAAAAGTCTTGAAATTACACTAGTAATTAGTATATAATTTTTTCGTTCAATATTTATCATTATGATTAAGACTAATTACTATCCATAACCATAATTCCCCATCATATGCTTGTCCTTTTCTATGATGATTAACCAAAAATATCAACCCATGTTACCCCTTGACACTTATTTTGTCCGACGTGGATATTATATAAAATCCAGCTGGAACACAACAAAGTTACAAAACCATACTCACCCTCCAAGGGCAAAACCGTAAACTCACCCTACCTATTCTACAAACGTTACCCTTTGCACCCACACTCTGCTCTTTGCAACTGCAACCAACCCATTCATCCACCATCAATGTACTACTCAATCATCCACCCTTAACCACCACCAAAACCACCACATTCCATTCAATAACCACATGAAGATCTCATCTAAATCACTCTTGAGCCCCGGTCGAGCCGGGGTTCGAGACCCACCAACCTCCCTCTCAACCTCACTCAGCCGCCGGTTAAAAAATAGCGGCAGCGTTAAAGGCGGCGCCTCGCCGGCGATGTTCTCCACCACTGTTAAAAAGAGAGGAACTTTCGAGAACCCAGAACCATCTTCCCCTAAAGTCACCTGCATTGGTCAAGTTAGAGTTAGAGGCAAGAAAAAACAAGCCAAAAAGCTCAGAACTTTATCAAGAAGACATAGTGGTTATAGTGATCGTAGTGCTGGTGAGGTTAGTTTTAGAAAAGTTGAACATCCCCTTAATGGGTTTTGTTCAAAAGGTTATAGAGATAAAGAAAGTTTGAATCTTGGCCCAAATGGTGGTCAGAATCAGAGTCAAAGTCAGAATCAAGAATGTTCACAGGTGCAGAGGAGTTGGGTGCATTTTCCGGTGACTATTTGTGAGGCTTTGAGGGCGTTTGGATCAGAGTTTAGCTGCTTGATTCCTTGTAGAACTGAAAGGGGGAAAGAGGAGAAGATGGTGGGAGCTGAAGAGGGTAACCGGCAAGGTTCTTGTGGTGCGGTGTTTGCACGGTGGTTAGTGGCGGTGCAGGATGGAGATGGGGGTGGTGAGAGGGATATTGAGTTGGTTGTTGGGGATGAAGATGAGGAGGATGATGAAGAAATTGTTGTTAGGAAAAGAAGACATGTGTTTGAAGATCTGGAGATTGTTAATGGTAGGATTGAAGGGCATAAAGATGAAGCAAGAGTGAGTGTTTGTGTGCCACCAAAGAATGCTTTGTTGTTGATGAGATGTAGATCTGACCCAATGAAAAGTGAAGCTTTGGTTAATAGTTCTTGGGAACCAAGTGTTGCAAGAAATGAGGAAGAAGTTGAAGAATTTTTTGACAGTGAAAATCATATCGAAAACGATTCGAAGAAACCTCAAGCCACAGTTGAAGTTGAGCAGCAGCAAGTCATGGTTGTGGATCAAGATCAAGAAAATGTGCAACAGATTGAAGCTAAGCAATATCAAGAACAGAAAAATGTGCAACAAGATGATGATAATATGGATCAAGATGAAGCTAATCAAGATCAAGAACTTGATAATGTGAAAGATGAAGCTAATCAAGTTCAAGAACTTGATAATGTGCAAAAAGATAAAGTGGGTGAAGATCAAGAACTTGCTAAGGTGCAAAAAGATGAATTGGGTCAAGATCAGGAACTTGATAATGTGCAAAAAGATGAAGCGGGTGTGCAAAAAGATGAATTGGGTCAAGATCAGGAACTTGATAATGTGCAAAAAGATGAAGCGGGTCAAGATCAGGAACATGATAATGTGCAAAAATATGAAGTGGGTCAAGATCAAGAATATGAACAAACAGAAGTAGAAGAAGAAAGTTTCTATCTTGTGTCATTATTTGAAGAAATTATGAATCAAGATTATGAAATTCAAGAACATGATGAGGCTCATGAAGAAGATGATGATGATGTTGCAGAAATTGGAGCAGAGTCGTCAACAATGGCGACCGAATTTGCTAAGATCTCTGAAACCCTTGAAGAAGAAATGGTTAATGAGGTAGAGGAACATAATAATGGAGTTTCAAAAGTAGAAAATGAGGTTGAAAAGAAGAGGGTAAGCGAAGAAGTGTTGCCGGATTGTTTGTTGTTGATGATGCATGAGCCAAAGTTATCAATAAACGTATCAAAGGAAACATGGGTTTGCAGTACAGACTTCATTAGACGCAATTCGTATAGGAGGAAACCGCCTGCACCGCCACCGCCAATCAAAGCTGATGGTGGAGATGAGTCAAGTGTTGGTGCTACTACTACTGCTAATGATACGACGAGGGTGTGCAACCGTGAATTCCCGACAGTGTTACAGCAGCCAGCGAGGTCATCATGTTCATTACCTATGGCGCCGTCGATGGCAACAGTGTTAGAGCAGAAGTTGGCGAATGCAGTGGGTTACGAGCCATTCGTGCTGACAAGGTGCAAGTCAGAGCCGATGAAGACGGCGGCATCAAAGCTACTACTAGTACCGGAGAGTTGTGTTTGGGAAAACAGGAAGTTGGAAGGGCTGAGCCAGGTTACATTCGGGTTAGGGTTTTGAGATAGTGTTTTGTTTCCCATGGTGTTGTAGTGTTGTACATTGTTTTCTGATTATTATTTTGTAGGCATTCTAGGGTGGCGATAACTTAGGAGAAGTGAGTTTGTATAAGAATGTGATGTGTGTTCGCATATTTTTGCTCGTTTGTAGTAATTCTTTATGATGATTGTGAGTTTTACTTTGATGATGCTTTGGAGTGTGCAATGGTGTACCGGAAATTGGATTGTATAAGAGCATCCGTAACACAGATATTTGTGAACGATGTCTAGGTGAAAAAGAGAGGGACTTGGGAGATGGGGCGACGAGTGTCACTGGGGAGAGGGCTTCCGTAAAACGAATATTCTTCTGGAATACATGGTACAAAACAGAAGGCGGTTCAAGCGATTGTTGTTGTGGCGTGTTGGATTATATGGAAGAACTGGAATGCACTTATTTTCTCTAGAACTAATGGACAGAATGCTGGAAGAAATTCAATCAAGGGCTTATTTATGGGTTGGCAAAACATGAAGATATAGATTGGGAGAGGTGGGTTTCCTTTAGTTTGTAATTTAATGTAATGTAATGTAATGTGTACGATCAGGGGATGTAATTTTAGTTTTCTGTAAACTTCCAGCAATCTGCTGCTGGGGGTCCGCTGTTGTTGACATAGTGGGTATGGAATGGAAAGTTGTTTGCCTGTTAAAAACCTTGTTTTTGGATGGGTCAAATCGGTTTGCAATCATGTTCTGATTTTAAATCTCACGAGTTGAGTTTTTAACACTTAAGGTTGACTCAAAATTGTACTAGTCTCAACTTTAGTTGGGTCAATTTTGGATATTTTTGAGTAGATATATTGTGGAAATACTCAACCTTCTGTGCGACACTTTGTCTCAAGCCTTTTAATCGAGTTGTGAAACACAAAACCACAAAGTTTCATATTGCTTTAAAAAAGTTACAAGTAAGCTTTAAAGGGACATGTGAATTGTAAATATAAACTATTAGTTATATTAAACTCGTGGAGGTGTGGGTTTTGCTACATATATTAAATTATAATAATTATATATCTATAAAAAAACTATATGTGTGCATAAATAATATAATTAAATATTTAAAGAAATACAAATGAGTTGTGCCGAGTTCGAGCTTGAAAACCTATTAACAAGTCAAGCTCAAGTTCTCTTAAATTAAACAAGTCAGGCTCAAGTCCAAATTGTTAGCTGATTGTCCATAACCGATCATAGTCCAAATCGGGCCCGGTTAGTTGGTTTCAGCAATTTGGATCAAGTTTTTTATAACCAGTTTTCATAACCGAATCGGGTCCAGTTAGCCGGTTTCAGCAATTTGGATCAAGTTTTATATACCCAGTTTTCGCCTAATGGGGTTGGATCGCAAATATGTACAGATTTGTGGGTTTAAGAACCCATGGTACATTTGATGAAATGAACCTGTGCATATAACATACAACTAGAGATGTACAATAACTTGTGTTGTTTCAGAAACCTTTTAGCCACCTTCAACAAAACATTGAAAACAAAAGTAAGGTGTACAAGTATACTAGACACGGGATTCACGACACTGGAACCTGGTTTTTCGAAGTTAGCTTTCTCATCCGTTACTGTTGACTGCTATTTGAATCTTGATCTTCATCACTGATTTTTGTTTCAGACCCACTGGAGTTCTGCTGTGTTTCATCTTGTTTCTGGATTCTGTCACTTGAAGAATCTCCTGCTATTGAGTTAAGCGCAAGCTGACCTGAGTAGAGTATCAACCCAAAGGAATTGATGCCAAAAACGAATGTCGCCAGGTAGCATATCCCGTTTATAATAGTCCTGCATTTTAATCATCTTCAAAGTTAGTTATGAATATAGATTACATAAAAACTTCACAAGTGGCATGGGGCAATTTATAAGCCTACCTTATTGTTATTGTTATCTGTCGCACCTGCAAACCAAGCCAAAAGATTTGTTAAAAAGTTGAGCAAGAAGATGAGAATAACCACAAAACTAAAGACGCAACATTAAACGCAGCATACAAGGGTCCAGTATAACGCCACACTGGAGAAACTTTTTTTTTGTGTGTTACATACTTGGTTTAAAAAAAGCATGTGGCGAACCGATGCGTTTTGATCCAAAACGCCTATGAGCGAAGCATGCACATCTCATACGCAATAAAACACTAAAAAAACATTAAATTGTTAACTTTTAAACACTAAAATATAAAATAATATATAAAATAATTTTTATCATCTCTAGTCAGATTTGTTCACTTGATGGTCTAATTTGCTCAAATACTTGAACCCATTGCTCAATCGATGGTCAGATTTTTCAAACGGAGTTGAATAACTAAGACCCTTGCAATCACGGTCCAATTTGTTCACATTCTTGTCAACCAAATAAGGCGCCGTATCATGGATTCATTTCAAATCACATGATGCGATCTCATCACCGCATCATGTGATGCACGCAACATTATGTGCAACCTAAAACCAAGGTTATTTAGTATCAACTACTCGATTTCACATGTAATATGCGTATCTGGCCCTCGAGTGACACTCAGTGGCGGACCTAGAGAATATTTTCAACGGGTGCAAACGAGGGGTTTAATTTTCAAGGGGTGGATCGGGATTTTTCCATATAAAATACACTAATTTTTTGTTTCAAGGGGTGTGCCCGCCCACCTAGACCTCTACCTAGGTCCGCCCCTGGTGACACTGCTTCACATAAAGCGATGAACAATCTATTCATAAAAAACACATACCGAAAAATTGTCCGAAATCGTTTGACGGTTAAGAGAAGCTTCAATGGTGGTGGTAAATTTATACAAAATAAGCGCAATAACCCCAGCAGATAAACCTCCCAACAACGCCTGAACAGCAGACGGAGTCTTATTTCCCTCAACTGGCGATATTGCTTTCAAACTCTCGAGTGCCTCCTCTTTCAGCGTCTTTTTAGCTCCCGTAGACCTAAATTGCTACGCAACAAACAAAATTGTTACAGCCAATCAGGAGAACTCATCCCAAAAAACTAGTAAACAAAACTGTTGCAGCCCAAACAAAAGAACACATCCCACAAACAAAAGAACACATCCCAAAAGACTAGTCTCGGCAACAAATGTAGGGTTTATGGGCCAAACATTTGTTGCCCATACAACCCGAATGGTTGTAAAAATCCCGACTAGCCTCCGATTAATCGCTAGTCTCAGGTTCACCAAGTAATTTTTATCTAATCGGTCAATCAATCAGTAGGCGGTCAACAGTGGTCAAATCTAGTCCTAATTGGCCAAAAATCGGTAGTAGTCTAGCGATTCCGGCCAGATTCTTGACCAAAACCTGTAAATTTCGACAATTAATCCTATCTACTTGAAAATATGGGTCAACAAAGGTGTTAAAACATGTCTACTTAATAAAATACATAAAAAAGTGTGTATATACATATAAAATTAGAATCACATATAAAATCCCAATCCAATCAATCCATATTACTCCCGATTAATCGCTAATCGGTACCTCACCGGCCGACTAGCGCCTAGCGATTCTTACAACCTTGAGTCCCGATGTGGACAAGTCCCTTGCCTTGCAATGTTTTTAGTTCATAACAAAAATACCCAGTTCAATCAATACGTTCAAATACACAAACTAAACCCTAGACATTGAAATAGAATAAATTAAGAAGAATGGAACCAGTTGTTTGGCACGCTTTGCACGGCGGCGGAGGGAGCGGAAGAGGAAGACGGAAATGGCGCCGGTGAGGAGAAGACTGGTGGCGACTTGGAGAGTGGAAGGGTCGTCATCGGTGGAGATGAAAGAAGGTACGGAGAATGGGAGTTCTTCGGGTCCGTCTTCGGGTAATGGTGAATCGGTGAGTTGAGCCAGTAATGGGGGAAGAGGTCTGGTGGGAGATTGGTGGGGAAGAGAGAAGGGTGGTGGTTTTCTGGGGGTTTTGAGAAAATGGGGGTTGGGGTTTATGGTGAAATGAGGGAGGAGGACGGAGGAGGAGGAGGATAGAGGGTGCGGTGGCGAACGGAACATTGGTGGTTGCGGTGGTGGTGGAGGATTGGAGGGTGATAACTGAATTTGGATAATAAAAGAATAAATTTAAACTATCTTTTCTTTTTAAATGTTTTTTCAATTTAAAAAAAAATGAGATGTTTGAAATAAAGATACACGTGTTCGTTAAACCGTTTAGTGGGAAGTTCGTTTACTTAATGAACGGACATAAACAAGAAATCCCGTTTGGTTAGTTAAATGAAAGAACATGAACAGATGTCTCGTTCGTTCAATTGCACTAATGAACGCCGGTAATGTGTTCGTGAACATTTGTTCATGTTCGTTTGTTTATTTTGTTCACTAAAGATTTTTTTAGCATTTATTTATTTTATCTAAACTTTTTATATTCTTCAATTTTTATTTATCTCATTACCCAAATAACTAAAATAGGAAACCATATCTGATATCTCCACATTGTTTATGCACCGTTCCCTTTCCCTTCTCATTATTCACATCGAAAAATACTATCGACCTTCGTTCAACGATTAGGGCTTCAAGGTCTAGCGCTGCTCCCTCTCTCCATCCACCTCTAGCCACCTTCATCTTTGTCGATTTATCTGTGTTCGTGAACCGTTCGTGAACATGTTCCTTTCCTTAATGAACGAACACAAATAAAAAAAATCCCGTTCGCTAAGTGTTCATGAATCGTTCGTGAACGCATTGTTCGTATTCATTATGTATGTTTACAGCCCTAGATGGAACTATTTAATATTTTAATTAAGGGTCGTATTATTGAAACTATTTTATTTTTACATCCTATATATAACTCGTATAGACCTATATGATCGTATAGAGGTAGGTAAATGATTAGTTTTGGCATTCGTTATGCTTTTTAAATGATGAAGGTTTTGGGATGATTCATTCGATAACAATTCAATCAATTAATTTGATTTAAAACGCTCCAACAATTCAAACCACATTCATTTTATGTAATTCCAACACGAGCACGTTAACAATGTCTTGGTGGGACAACAACTATGTTTTTGGTGAATCATCATGCAACACGAGCACGTTTGTTCCGGAGAGCAGTCTGGTATAAGATCTATTCACTTATTTTGTTATTTTGTTTAGGAAATACTTATCACATCGTTGTTTTAGGAGAGGTCCACCATTCCTGATTCTTACGAGATAAGAGTGAATGATGATCACGCGGAAGAGGTCGCGTCTGACGTTCGTTCTTATCCCAACGAATCGTTATAGCCAGACTTGAACGAGGTAAGCATTTTATATTAGGTGTTAGATTTACCATCACCTTTTAACCATTAACATGTTTCAGTTTCCAGTCCTTGACAGTGAATACGATTACGGATTTACGGGCATCGAATACGGGGGTGAAGCCTCATAGGCACAACAAAACTATGGCTACAACGAATAAGGTGGTGAACCTTTTTACGCCTAGGAGTCAGTGGGTGATGACTGACGAGCAACCCCCTTACCCGCAAGTTTCGTATGAAACTAACCAAGTATGGAAATACTTCATTTGTCTTTTTCAATAAATATAAGTTATACCGTGGCGTTGTTTTAGGATTTTATGTCCCGCGATGAGTTGGAGCCGTGGGCCAAAACAAGGTGACAAGGACGCAAGGATATTGCTTCATTACAGCCATAGCGGCCAACACAAGAGTACAACCACGCTTAGGATTCAAACCAACTTTTTATTTCATCATTTTCTTGATTGAATTTTGAATCGTGATTGACGTGTGTAAAATGCAACATATAAATTACATCAAATGAGGCATAAAACTAACCCTTTTTTAGTACTAATGTTGGAAAAAGTGTGCTTTTGTCTTCCTTTTATATTTTCAGGACCAAATAAGCTTAAATGAACAAAAGGAACAAATATACAGCAAAAACTAACATAAATACAAAGAAAAGGAATAAACGTGGCATGCCCGACCCCTCAACAACATCTCCACAAGCAAAAACAAGAAATAGAAGGCTGACCACGGCCCGTGCCCACTGAGCACGGGGGCGTGGTCAGATGTCTGCAGAAAGGACAAAGTTGTAGAAGCTTCCATTGCCCACCACGGGGGCGTGCCCAGCTCAGCACGGGGCGTAGTCAACGCTAAGATTCGCAGAATCTTGCAAATCTTGGTAGTACAGATACGCTTCTGCACACGAGGCCATGCCCAGCGAACTCGGGGCCGTGTGGAGCCTAATACAGACAATTGCAATTAATGAAGGAAGAGAAAATGGTTGGCCACGGGAGCGTGTCCAGCGGACACGGGGCCATGGCCGGGCTTATGTTCAGGCTATAAATAGGGGTGTTTGGCTCACTTCAAAGGCATCCCTTGGCAAACCACCTCTCTCCCACTTTGCCACCACTACAACACCCACATCCACCACCATCATCCACCTTAGAGTGTGTGTAGTAGTCTCGGGATCCAAGATTGATCGTAAGAGTTCTTTTCAATCATAGGCTATGTTTGGCTAAGTCTCTTACATCACTTGGTGAAGACAAGCATTTAATGTATTACTTTTGATTTTTAATCTTTTTGCACTTTTTATTTGGTTTTGTATTAATGACTTTAATAACTAGTTTCTTATGTTGAAGGTGAAACTTCTTTATCATTTGTCCGTGGTGTCTTGACATTACTTTACTGTCTATATAAAGTAAAAGATTTTCACCATTCATTTCTCTACGGTCTATATAGAGATATGTTGGCTACCTGGTCGGGGGTTAAGGGATTGGTTTAGTAAGGTTCTTGCCTTGTTCAGTGTATAGATCCTGCAAGGACCTGGGTCAAGCTTACTAGGACCTCCTTCAATACCCACTGGTATTGGATGGCGGGGGTGCGAATGGCTTGATCCCCTCATATGTAAACTACTATTAATACATTAAACCGACTATTTAGGATTATATCCCTGCTGACTCAAACCATTTAGCCGAGGGTAACATCGCCTTCAAAAGAGGGGCCTACCACTTTTCGCATTAATAACTTAATTAATTATCTTTCAATTTGTATCCTTGCTGACTCAAACCACTGGGTTGAGGGTAACGTCATCTTCAAAAGAGGGGCCTACTACGATAACTAAGATAATCTCTTAAAATGTGCAAAAGTGCGGAAATCATCAAAGGATACATTAAAGGCGAGTCGGATCCAAGTGATTCATCTTGTCTATCTGTTTTTATTTTCAGCATTTTTAGTTTTTATTTTTCATGTTTAAAACCTTTTCCAAAAATTTTAGATTGATTAGACGTTGAGGATAAACCGGTATTAAAAGCTCTTGTGTCCTTGGACGACCTCGGTATCTTACCAACGCTATACTACGCTCACGATGGGTGCACTTGCTCATGTGTGTGTTTAGTGTTAGTAGAATAACGTGTTTATAAATTTAAAACTTGACTAATGTGTAAAATGGGCTTAAAATATTAATAAAAACATATTACACTCAACACGCACCAAGTTTTTGGCGCCGTTGCCGGGGACACAAGGATTTTAAGAAAGTTAGGAATCAACGGCCTAATCGTTTTTTTTGTTTTTCTATTTATTCTAGGATTTTTCTCAATTTTTCAGCTTCTGCAGACTTCAGCACGGCACGGGGCCGTGCCCGCTGAACACGCCCCGTGCGCAATCTTTGGTATTGGCAATCTTGTTTTAAGTCAGACAGTAGCTGAACACGGGTCCGTGCCCACTGAACACGCCCCCGTGCCCAAGTTTCAGTTATTGAAAACAGAACCGTAAGATCCCGACGGTTGGTAATTTCTGACACAAACATGAGTGATATTGATTATTTTTACTTTCGCTCCTCTTATGGTGCGTGGTGTCAAATATGTGGTGGATCTCATGAAGATTTAAAGTGTTATTTTCTAAATTACACTCTCCACTATATAGACCCATCGTTTTCATGTAACCTTAAGATGGGCGAAAGTAAAAACAATCCATATCTCTCCCTCGAATGCTCTCAATCAACTCTTTTGGATGATATGATTCTCAAAGAATTATTTCAACTCGAAGAAGTAATTCTCCAATTGATAAAAGAGCCTGAGATGGAGATAAATTCTTCATCCCAAGACGACGATCAAGGAGAATTATTGAGATCGCATTCGGAATCTAACAACATCGTGGATCCCGAAAGCACCTCTAACTCTTGTCAGGATTTGAGCAATAGTCGTCCCTGTGTCGATTGTGCCGTGAAGGACTCTCCATCGGTCTCCACCGATGCATACATAGACCTGAGCGATTCGACATATACCTTCTTTAACGAGAGCCCGGATAAGGGGAATAAAGGATGGTTTCACCCATTGATGTGTGTAAAATGCAACATATAAATTACATCGAATGAGGCATAAAACTAACCTTTTTTAGTACTAATATTGGAAAAAAGGGTGCTTTTGTCTTCCTTTTGTATTTTTAGGACCAAATGAGCTTAAATGAACAAAAGGAACAAATATGCAGAAAAATCTAACATAAATACAAAGGAAAGGAATAAACGTGGCATACCCGACCCCTCGACAGCATCTTCCCAAGCAAAAACAAGAGATCAGAAGGCTGACCACGACCCCGTGCCCAGCGGACACGGGGGCGTAGCCAGGTGTCTGCAGAAAAGACAAAGCAAGGGAAGCTTCTATTCCCAGCACGGGGGCGTGCCCAGCTCAACACAGGCCGTGGTCAACGCTAAGATTCGTAGAATCTTGCAAATCTTGATAGTACAGATACGCTTCTGCACACGGGGCCGTGCCCAGCGGACACGGGGGCGTGTGGAGCTAATGCAGACAAATTTCAATTAATGAAGAAAGAGAATGAAGATGGCCACGTGGCCGTGTCCAGCGGACACGGGGCCGTGTCCAGGCTTCTGTACAGGCTATAAATAGGGGTGCTTGGCTCACTTCAAAGGCATCCCTTGGCAAACCACCTCTCTCCCACTTCACCCACACTCCACCACCATCACAACACCCACATCCACCACCATCATCCATCATCCACCTAGAGTGTGTGTAGTAGTCACGGGATCCAAGATTGATAGTAAGAGTTCTTGACAATCAAAGGCCATGTTTGCCAAAGTCTCTTACATCACTTGGTGAAGACAAGCATTTAATGTAATACTTTTGATTTTAATCTTTTCGCACTTTTTATTTGGTTTTGTATTAATGACTTTAATAACTAGTTTCTTATGTTGAAGGTGAAACTTCCTTATCATTTGTCTGTGGTGTCTTGGCATTATTTTACTGTCTATATAAAGTAAAAGATTTTCACCATTCATATTTCTACGGTCTATATAGAGATATGTTGGCTACCTGGTCGGGGGTTAAGGGAATGGTTTGGTAAGGTTCTTGCCTTGTTCAGTGTATAGATCCTGCAAGGACCTGGGTCAAGCTTACTAGGACCTCCTTCAATACCCACTGGTATTGGATGGCGGGGGTGCGAATGGCTTGATCCCCTCATATGTAAACTACTATTAATACATTAACCCAACTACTTGGGATTGTATCCCTGCTGACTCAAACCACTTAGCCGAGGGTAACGTTACCTTCAAAAGAGGGGCCTACCACATTACGCATTAATAACTTAATTAATTATCTTCCAATATTCCGACCCTTTGGGATTGTATCCTTGCTGACTCAAACCACTGGGTTGAGGGTAACGTCACCTTCAAAAGAGGGGCCTACTACTATAACTAAAATAATCTCTTAAAAAGTGCAAAAGTGCGGAAATCATCAAAGGTTACATTAAAGGCGAGTCGAATCCAAGTGATTCATCTTGTCTATCTGTTTTTATTTTTATTTTTATTTTTCAGCATTTTAGTTTTTATTTTTCGTGTTAAAAACCTTTTCTAAATTTTTTGATTTGATTAGACGTTAAGGATAAACCGGTACTAAAAGCTCTTGTGTCCTTGGACGACCTCGGTATCTTACCAACGCTATACTACGCTCACGATGGGTGCACTTGCCCATATGTGTGTTTAGTGTTAGTAGAATATCGTGTTTTATAAATTTAAAACTTGACTAACGTGTTAAAAAGGGCTTAAAATATAAAGAAAATATATCACACCTAACGCACATCAAGTTTTTGGTGTCGTTGCCTGGGACACAAGGATTTTAAGAAAGTTAGGAATCAACGGCCTAATCGTTTTTCTTATTTTTTTTGTTTTTTAGGGTTTTTTAGATTTTTCATCTTCTGCAGAGCTCAACACGGGGCCGTGCCCGCTGAACACGCCCCCGTGCCCAATCTTTGGTACTGGCAATCCTGTTTTAAGTCAGACAGTAGCTGAACACGGGGCCGTGCCTACTGAACACGCCCCTGTGCCCAAGTTTTAGTTACTGAAAACAGAACCGTAAGATCCCAGCGGTTGGTAATTTCTGGCATAAACATGAGTGATACTGATCATTTTTACTCTCGCTCCTCTTATGGTGCGTAGTGTCAAATATGTGGCGGATGGCATGAAGATTTAAAATGTTATTTTTTAAATTATATTCCCCACTATATAGACCCATCGTTTTCCTGTTGTTAGTGCATTACGTCTATTGACTTCGTCTTGTATCATGTAATAGGATAAACAATGCTCGAGGTGCGAGAAACTGAGATTAGAATGTTTAAGGTTGAGAGTTCGCTTGAAAGTACCAGAGACCATTTCAAGCGAAACCACATTAACTGAGTTCGCTTGAAACAGTCTTAGTCACATTCAAGCGAAACCTACAAGATCAGAGTTCGCTTGAACTTGTCATGTCCATTTCAAGCGAAACCCAAACACCTATAAATAGGGCACTTGTCATTTCATTTGGTACGCTTCAGGATTTGTAACGAAGTGCTGCCAAAATCTGTTCAGGTTGTAATTACTGTGATAATCAATCAAAGTGACAGATTTAATAGTATCAAGCTGTTTCTACGTCCGTTTCACTGATTCCGCCTTTGAATCGGATTATACGCTCTTCTGAACGACTCAGTCGGGTCCAACAACGATCCTACAATTGGTATCAGAGCTCAGGAAGAAGAGTTTAGCTTGATATCATCTATTTTCTGACTTCTACACCTTCTTTTTCAATCTGAAAAAGTTTTAACGGTCAAAATTGAATCAAATTTTCACAGATTGTGTAAAACTACATATTGACAAACCCTGGAAAGTTTCATTGCAAAATTCAGCTTAAAAGTGACTAAATTGGACCAAAAATGACGTTCCGCTTGAACGAACACATGTGTTTCGCTTGAAAAACCTTACTGGTTTCGCTTCGAAGTGTGTTTCGCTTGAAAATATTGTTGGTTTCGCTTCAAATTGGCATTCACTTGAAATCAGACCTGTTGGTTTCGCTTCAAATCGACATTCACTTGAATCAGTGCTTTCGCTTGAAAATTCATCAGGTTTCGCTTGAAGTGCTATCCAGTTTGAAGTGTTTGTTTTGCCTTTCGCTTGAAAGCTGATTTTCAGTGTCAACTTGGGATTTCGCTTCAACTTGTTGTTTCGCTTGAAGTCTTAGTTAGCTTGAAAGTGAAAATTCCGAGTCAAGATCATTTCACACCAATGAAGTGTCAGTTTATTTCAGGATATTTGATATTGATTGTACTAATTGTATTTGTTTGATTGTATCTGTTCAGGTTTACATCATGGCTGAAGAATTCTACAACACGTTTTTCAATGCATTCACATCCGAATCGTCCGAGATTGCAAATGTTACACCAAAAACCATCACAAAAGCTATCAATGAGAACATTAAGCATGATAACTTCTATGGAACACACTCAAAGCCACCAACTCTTGAGAGCATTGAAGATTATACATGGTGGAAATAACGTTTTCTCAATTGGGCGAAAACGTATGCTCACGAAAGCTGGTTTTGCTTAGAGTTTGGATACGAACGACCAAAAGATGATAAAGGCGAAGAACTTTCATTCAAGAAGTTATCAAGAGAAGATAAATCTGAGTTTGCTGCCGAACAAAGAATGATTGCTTTGATCCAGTCTGCAATCAGAAATGATATTTTTGCGTTCCTAAATCATGATGGGTCATCTAAATCAGTTTGGGAAGCTTTACGTGTTAAAGCTGAGGGGGGTAAACAGATAAAAAAGAACAAAATTTCTTTACTTAAAAAAGAATTTGATCTGTTTGATAGTCTAAAAGGAGAGACAGTGAGACAAATGATTGAGAGATTTTGTCATCTTAAAATTGAACTTGAGAGATTTGAGATAGTGAAAACAAGAGAGGAACTTATAGATAAAGTGATTGAAGCGTTACCATGAGCTGATCAGTGGCAAACGTTTGTGTTTATTTTAAAAAATGATGCTTTATATGATACAATTTCTCTTGATGTATTGTTTGAAAAGATAGAGAGTCATGATTTGGAGCTACAAAAGCAAAGCAAGATGATTGGTTCTTCACATCAACAGAATGTTGGCTTGTACTACAAAGGGAGTGTACCTTTGGAAAAAGGTGTTAGTTCACCAAAGACAGAATTCAGTGGTGAGAAGATGAAAGAACCTCAAATAACTTCATCAGGTTATGATCCGGGTTATCATTCATCGGCTTCAAAAGCTAGTCCTGAAGAAGCAGAGGAGATACTTTGCAACATTGCTCTTAAGTTGAAGAATTCTCCTGCAATGAGTATTAATGCAGCTAAATAGCAAATGAGTTTCCTTGCATCTGTTCTGGAATCATATGAAGGTCTTGTAGCTGGAAAAATTGGAAACTCCGAATTGACCAAAGAAGACTACGACCAGATTGATCCGGAAGAGATGGAACTCATTGACATCCGTTGGTGCTTAGCAAGTTGCATCCGAAGAGCGCAGAGGTATATGGAGATTACTGGGAAACAATCTCTTGGAGGTGCATCAACAAAGCTTGGATTCGACAAATCCAAAGTGACTTGCTTCAAATGTAAGCAGAAAGGTCATTTCAAGAGAGAATGCACTAACTCTGTAGTTAGTGGAGATGAACATCCGTTCAATGATGATTACTACCGAAAGGCAATTTATCATCGAAGCAGAGAAGAGCCAAAGATGATTGAAGATAAACCCAAATCGAGAGCTTGTTTTGTAATTCAAGATGATGAAGGTTTTGATTGGTCTGAGATATGTCCAGAAGAAGATCGTTTGGAGAATGTTCGAAAAACAGCTCATGGGAAAGCTATAACAGAGGAAAGAAAGTTTGTTTTTGTTGCCGAAATCCTTGAAGAAAACAATGAAGAAAAAGATAAAGTTGAAATGAAGGAGAAAACTCGAGAAGAGATTTTGAGTGAGAAAACTTATCGAGAAAGAAACATTGTTTACAACAGAATGGATGAGATGCAGGAAGAATATGAGAGTGCTGTTATGAGCAAAAGATGGGATAAGAAGAGAGAGTGTTACTTCAACAGAGAAGGAGAACCAGTTGTTCCAAAGAAAGACATAATCTTTGATGATGTTCTTCTCATAATTCCTTTGAGAGCTGAATACTATAGAAATGTGTTGAAAGATGACACATATGCTAAAAGGCATGAAAAGGAAGTCAGATATGCCATGACATCGTGTCTGAGAAAAAGGGATGAAGAGAGAATGAAAAAGAGTGTTGAAGAAATGGTGAACAATCTGAAGAAGGTTGCTGAAGAGGTTAAAGCAGAAGCTGTTGAAGTTGAGGTTGTGAAGAAAATCAAAAGTGAAGAAGTTGAGATGAATGAAGAAGTTGAGAAAGTTGTTACTGAAGAACAGCAAATTGGAAAATATGTGAAGAAAGCAGAAGAAGAAGTAAAGAATGAGAATTTGGAAACTGATAATGTTGGTGATGAATTCAGTGTTGAAGAAAAGCAAGATGATGCTGATCAGAAGCAAACTGAGGCAATTGCATCAAACACCAAGATGCCAATCACTGAGGTATATTCTGATTCTGAAATCTTAAAACCGATTGATCAATGCAAGAAATGCATGGAATCGTGCAGAGCTTGTATTGAAAAAGATGAGCAATTTAGAACAAGAGATCTTGAATTTACTAAAATTGAAAACATTTTTAAAGAAAAATGCAAAGAAATGCTAGAAAAAGAAAAAGTTTTGAAAGAAAATGATGAAAAACTTTCAGAAAAATGTAAAAAGTTAGAAACAGAACATGAAGTTTTGAAAGAAAATATTTCTAAAATGACAGAAGAATGTTCACAAAAAGAAATTGTTTGTCAAGAAATGAAGAAAGAATATGACTCAATGAAATTAGCATATCATATTACGAAAGAGTCATACGAAAAAGTGAAAGATGAAATGAAATATGCTCAATCAAGAATGAATTATCTTTCTGAAACAACTAAAGAACTTAAACGAATGTATTCTATAAAACAAGATGTTGTTAATTCATATATTGAGGATGTTGCTAAGCTAAAGCGACAGAATGCTGATCTAGAACAGGATAATAACAAGTTAAAAAGTTATCACGTGTCGTCATATGTGCTTGAACGAATTTTCAATATAAAACCGGGAGATAGTGAGTCTAAACAAAACAAGAAAGGCATTGGTTCAGAGTTTCATCAAGTTCCACCACCGGGAAAATTGGCATTTTATGATGAGGAAAAGGTCGAAAAAGCTTTCAACATGGTTGATCAATTGCCAGACAACATTGACATAACCTATTCCAAATCTGATGATTCTCATGATTCAGAGGTGGTAGGTAAAGTCGTTGAAAGTGTGTTGAAAGAAGAGTCGGTTGATACAGGTAAATATGAATCACAGGATGAAGATGAAGGAAATCTTCATGATAGTTATCTGAAAAACACAAAATCCGAGAAAAATTTGAATGATGATTCAAAAGGATTGGTTTATACCATGATTGGATCGGACAAATTGTTCTTAGATGTTGTATTCCCGATTCAGAATGTGATTTCAGAAAAGGTTGATAAAGTTTTCAAAATGGTTGAGATTGAGAAGTCTGAAATTTCAAAGTTTGCTGGTAAGAGTCATAGAGGTTCGTATAACAAATTTAGTTTCAAGAAGAAAAACATGAAGGCTGGGTTGGGTTATAAGAAGAAACAGAATTGGAAGAAAAATGAAGTGCCAACTTATCAAGCAAAAATGAGTTTTGTTCAAGGAGATAATTTAGAAAAAGAAAAAGAACTTAAAATTGGACAACAGTCTATTGAAGAGTTCCTAGCTCAAAAGAAAAAGCAACAACCACAGGTCAAAGATGTGTCCATGAGAACATGTTTTAAATGTGATAAAAAAGGACATCTTGCTCGCAAGTGTCCAAATCTGAAACCTGTGGATGTTGACAAAAAGAAGATTGATGCTGAGAAACAAAAATCTGAGAATGTGAGACAAAGATCAACTAGATTTGATTCAAAACAAACTTGGAGGTACAACACAAACAAGTTTGCTTCGAATCAAAATTGGAAGTCAAATCCATATAGGTTCGATTCAAGACAGACCTGGAATTCTCACACATTCAGATTTAGAACAACACAAAGTTGGAAAACAGCTGTTGATATGACAAAACCACAAGAGTTTTGGAAACCAAAAGTTGTTCAAAAACAAAATGTTCAAAAGGATTCACATTTTTACAAAAGAGGTACTCCGAAAGGTCAGACATGGAGTATTAAGAAACAAGTGTCTTTGGTAAAAGATGAGAAAGTTGAAGTTAAAGATGAAAAAGTTTTTGTTCAAAATGACAAAGATTTTCCGAAATTGAATGAAAATTATTGTGTTGAAATGCCTAAGGTCAAACAAACCTGGGCTAAATTGTTCAAGTAATCAAGTAGTCTGAATGTGCAGGTGCTCAACAAATCCAAAGATTGTGAGAATGGAAGTTGGAGCAGCCTGGCACAGAGAGGAGAGGAGGCTGCTGGATCCTGTGTTGGTTGAACAGGAAGTTTATTTTCATTCTGTACATAAATAATCAATATTTCAAAAACCCTAAAAAATTGAAAATTTTGAAAAACCAAAAATATGTTTTGTTTTTGTTAAAAAAATTCAAAAATACAAAAATATGTGTTGATTGAATACGCCGAAACCCTCACGGCTGAACAAACATGATTAATTTCACAAGATTGAAAAACGGTTTTCAAACTGTCAAAAATCAATGGGTTGTAAATCATGGGGGTACGTTATATTTTCTGTAAATCAGTACATAAGATGCAGAAAATGGATGGCAAGACAAAGCTATCAGTGTTGGTTGTCAAATTTTTCTTTAATGGTTTTGCATTTTAGGGGGAGAATTATTGTTAGAAAATTCAAAAACATTTGAAAATTTGAAAAAGTCAAAAACATGATAAAATTCAAAATTTGAGTTTTTTGTGTAAAAAGAGGAAATGATAGTACATCAGTAGACAGTTACAGTACGCTAAAGAAATGTAAAGTTTAAATGTGTTAAACAGTCTCACCGTGGATGTGTCGGTAGATTTTTATACATTTAGTAAACTTTTTCGGGATATAAACTTAAATTCAAACTTGCTTATTTTGTGGGGAACACTACTTGGATATATAGGTAACCCCTGAAATCTTGTTTGAAAGGTCCCTCTTTCTGAGATACTAGGTCTTTATACTCAGTGATATCTGGGGTATTATCTCGGGACTTCTGATTTTGCAGAAGCAATGGCCTAGTCCCCGGAGAATACTTTTCGCATTGCTTGAAACATAGCGCAGCCCTCAGCAAATTGATGAAACAATAAAATTGATAGTCATTGCTGTTGTAATACAAAAGATCCTCTAAAGGGGACACACCTAAAGTCAAACCTGAGTTCTCTGCTGAACGGAAGTTCTGACCTGAACTCTTATGGTTTCATAATTTATTCCCCTTACAGATATCATCTAGGTATACTCACCTGTAAGACTGAATATTGGGATCTGGATACGGGAGTATATTCAAGAGGTGGGACACATGAATGAGTTTAAGTTCTTAATACACCTAATTCGTATCCTGAATCTGTTGAAATTTGTGTGAAAATTTAAGTGGACAAGTATATCGACAATCTAAGTGAATTGTTTAATTCTTAATGTGTAACTAAGCTCAACGGTACGTGTGACTTGTCAAAAACTGATATGATCCTCTGATGCATACTCAAACAAAAATATTGTCTGTAAATATGTTTGTACATATTTCTTTACTGCTTTATATTTTCAGAAAAATACAAAAATATTTTTGATTCTGCTTTATTTTCGACAACTAATGTCTGAGATGCTGAGTTTCAAAATCTAAGTAAGCTGATTGTGTTTCTGAAAATAAAACAAGTTCATTAATTTGAAACTTGAATTAAATTCAAAAATTCAAAAACAGTTTGTGATATCTCCAAGGTCATTAATTTGGACTTGGAAGATTAACTGTGAGGGAGTTGGATTCTTAAACTTTACCATATCAATTAAGTTTGTTGATAGGGGAAGTGGATTAGAGAAGTTGTTTGATAACATGAAAACATTGTATTTATAGATGTTTGAGTGATTGCAGAAAGTCCAGATTATGATCCCGAGAGCAGAGTCTAAGGGGGAGTCTGAAGACAAGCTTGAAGCATGGAAGAGCTTGTAGATGGAAAGCTAGGTGTCGATCCCAAAGCACGGAAGCTTGACGAAAGGGGGATCCTGAAGCTGATGGAAGAAGAGAAGGATTGATGGATGCTTATAATGTTACAATTTGGATGAGAAGGCAGAATGATCAAGACTAGACACTGAAGACTTCGTCAATATCCGAGGGGGAGTCTGTTAGTGCATTACGTCTATTGACTTCGTCTTGTATCATGTAATAGGATAAACAGTGCTCGAGGTGCGAGAAACTGAGATTAGAATGTTTAAGGTTGAGAGTTCGCTTGAAAGTACCAGAGACCATTTCAAGCGAAACCACATTAACTGAGTTCGCTTGAAACAGTCTTAGTCACATTCAAGCGAAACCTACAAGATCAGAGTTCGCTTGAACTTGTCATGTCCATTTCAAGCGAAACCCAAACATCTATAAATAGGGCACTTGTCATTTCATTTGGTACGCTTCAGGATTTGTAACGAAGTGCTGCCAAAATCTGTTCAGGTTGTAATTACTGTGATAATCAATCAAAGTGACAGATTTAATAGTATCAAGCTGTTTCTACGTCCGTTTCACTGATTCCGCCTTTGAATCGGATTATACGCTCTTCTGAACGACTCAGTCGGGTCCAACAACGATCCTACACCTGTAACCTTAAGATGGGCGAAAGTAAAAACAATCCCTATCTCTCCCTCGAATGCTCTCAATCATCTCTTCTAGGTGATATGATTCTTGAAGAATTATTTCAAATGTAGGAAGTAATTCTCCAATTGATAAGAGAACTTGAGATGGAAATAACTAAATCATCTCAAGACGACAATCAAGGAGAATTATTGGGATCGCATTCGAATTACAACAACATCGTTGCTCCCGAAAGTACCTCTAACTCTTGTGAGGACATGAGAGATAGTCGTCCCTGTGTCGATTTTTCCGTGAAGGACTCCCCATCGGTTTCCACCGATGCATACATAGACCTGAGCGATTCGACATATACCTTCTTTAACGAGAGCCCGGATGAGGGAAATAAAGGTTGGTCTCGCCCACCAGTATTTAGCTTAGGAATCTCCCTTTCCGATAACCTCTTGCGTTCTTGTCTTAAACTAGGGAAATTAAGGTACCTCAGGCACTTCGGTGTTGTTCCGTCCAGTAAGGAACCACCCGATCCAGATAATTCCTTAAAAAATAGACGAAACTTCATAAAAACCTCTGGCCACGGGGGCCGTGTCCAGGTCAACACGCCCCCGTGCCCACCTGAAGATTCTTGTCTGACTTTGGGTCAAAATACGGACAAAAAGTGTCAGAATCTTGTCTGAACACGGGGCCGTGTTCAGCCGACACGGGGCCGTGTCCAGCGAGCTGTCGTTTTCTATAAATGCAGCAAGATTCCTGCACCCTTGGACTCATTCCAAAGACAAAGATCTGGTGGGATCTTCACATATACCCTACAAGGTATATTCTAAAGAAGGTTCTCAACAACCATCTTGTCTTTTCTACTTCTGTCTATTGCCTTCTTCTTCATTCTCTCCTCAAAACCCCCATTAAAACTTGAAATCTCCATGATTTCAAGCTTTATTGTTGTAATTGTTAGGTTTTTATTTAAGGAATCTTATCAAAAATAAGTTTTACAACACTGTTTTAAGTTATTTCTGCTTAAAAATGCTTCAAAAATCAGAAAAATAATTTAAAACTATAAGATTCATTGTTTCAAAAATCTGCAGAGAGGTGGCCACGTGGCCGTGCTCAGCGAGCACGCGGCCGTGGCCGGAGTACTGTTTCATTAGCTTGAACTTTTTCGACTTGTTTTCTTAGAATATCAAGCCAGAATAGCGGAACCTCTTCAGCACATTCAAGGAACAGCCGCAGGGAACGAAGGCCTTCGATCGAAGCAACCCTCGTGCGTTACGTGATGGAACTAAGAGAAGCTCTTGACGAAATGACATCCGTAGAAGAAGTCCTTATCGACCGTATCAACTATCTAACGGTGGGGCTAGAAAATAGCTTCCAAGAAATCAACCTTTTGCACCAAAGGTTGAATATTCTTGCAATGCCTCCTATGGAACCAATCTTTCCCCAAGAAGATTGGAACTTGGCCCAAGAAGTCATTAACCCCACCGGATGGGATGACATCTCCGCGGAACCTCCTCTTGACAACTTACAAGAGGTTCCGGTGGAAGTCACACCCCCTCAAAACGAGGACGCCAACGAGCCCGCCTTCCTTCTCCCTCGGGAGATAGAAGAATGGCTTAACGATGTGTGAGGAACCCTTTCCGGGAAAGAAGTTCTACAAACCTTGTTCAAACCGAGAAAATTATTTTTCAGAAATTTTGCTCTTAAAATCAAATTATCTAGGCTAGGACTTCTTTATGGTTCGAGATTTCTTGTACTCCATGACCTATTTATCCAGATTTAGTTTACACTTTTTATTTTCTAGGAAATTATGTACTTCACTCTTGAATGAATGATGGTTTCTAAGTAATAGATGGTGTTTGAATGATGTTGTGATGGTAAAACACACTCGAAATGGTGGAGGTTACTAAGGGAAACTTGAACCCACACCCCATGCAAAAAAACAGAGCATCCCGACAATTTTTCTTCATTATAGCAAGTTCAGCACGGGGCCGTGCCCACCCCAACACGCCCCCGTGCCCAAGGATCTGCAGCAAACGCCCAGTTCAGGTAACTGGACACGGGGCCGTGCCCGGACCAACACCGGCCTGTGTCCAGACGCCCATTAACATAAATTTTGTTTTTAAACACCTTTTTACACATTCAATCAACCTACAAACTTATTTTTGGGACACATTGAGGACAATGTGTAATTTAAGTGTGAGGGGGATGCTAAACCTTGAATTTTTCAAGTCCTAATAACAAGCCTTACACAAAACTCTATTGGAACCGCTAATCACCCCAAATTTTTTTTTTACAAAAACTTTTCATTTTTTTACTTGTCTTGGTTTAATTTGGGAATAGCAAGTTCTAAAAAGGTTATATATTTACAAATTTACAACCGATAGCGTCGTGATAAAAAGAACCAACATAAAAAAATTATGAAACGGCATGACAAATCTAGTTAAAATTTGATTATATATACTTGATCACATTATAAACCCATTCCCATAAAAAGTGAGTTTTGAGCCTTTATTGAGCATACAAGCATACATCTTTAAACTAAATGCTCATTTTTCGTTTCTTGTGTGAATAGCCGCTTGGTTTCTTACGACTCTAGAACTTGCCACGACGATACACTCCCGGTCCTTACCAACTTAAACCCAAGTAAGTAAATGATAGAGGCAATAGGACTAACCCATTTTCCTTTCAACACCATTATTTTTCATTTTCTTTTTCACCTACCCAAGACCCCCCTAGTTAACCCCTTTGAGCCTAAACCTTTTCATTTCTAAACCCACAAAACAAACACCCTTTACCCACCAAAACATTTTTCTTTTAAACCTTTTATTTTAGTAAAAAGCTCGGTCTTCTTGTGACATTCCTTATCAAAAAAAAAAAAAAATGAAGTCTAGCAATAAACAAACAAGGTCCTCAATGAAACTTTGTTTGAAAGTGATTAGTTTGAATAAAAGTTACAAAAACAAACAGTTTTACGACAACCGACGCTTTTTACGCTTTTAGCCCTTTTTACTAACCACTAACCCAAAACCACCTACCTTTAACCCAAGCCTAACCCCTCCCCAAAGTCCTCTTGATATTTACAAAGGTTTATAGTTAAAAAGGAGGATTGATTGCTTGGCAAGCATATGGTAGAAGTAAGTTCAATGCCGGTCTCGAGTGTTTCACAAAAATACATCTTCGGCCGAGTGTTGAGTGATCTCCCGTGAGGTATGTGAACTTGTATATAAATGGAATTTTAAAAAGGCATGTTATGCCCAAATAAGTAATTTCTCTTATGAAACGTTCTAAATAAATCATAACGAATAGGATTGTAAATAGCATAAAAATAAAACCCAATAAAGATCTTGGATTCCCGATACTCAAGACAAGCCCAAAACTTCTCTTCTACCCATTCCATTTAGGTGTGTAAGCCACATAATAAAGAGTTTTGCTTGAGGACAAGCAAAGATTCAAGTGTGGGGGTATTTGATGTGTATAAAATGCAACATATAAATTACATCGAATGAGGCATAAAACTAACCATTTTTAGTACTAATGTGGAAATAGTGTGCTTTTGTCTTCCTTTTGTATTTTCGGGACCAAATGAGCTTAAATGAACAAAAGGAACAAATATGCAGCAAAATCTAACATAAATACAAAGGAAAGGAATAAACGTGGCATGCCCGACCCCTTGACAGCATATTCCCAAGCAAAAACAAGAGATCAAAAGGCTGACCACGGCCCCGTGCCCAGCGGACACGGGGGCGTGGCCAGGTGTCTGCAGAAAAGACAAAGCAATGGAAGCTTCTATTCCCAGCACGGGGGCGTGCCCAGCTCAACACGGGTCGTGGTTAACGCTAAAATTCACAGAATCTTGCAAATCTTGATAGTACAGATACGCTTCTGCACACGGGGCCGTGCCCAGCGGACACGGGGGCGTGTGGAGCTAATGCAGACAAATTGCAATTAATGAAGAAAGAGAATGAAGATGGCCACGGGGCCGTGTCCGGGCTTCTGTACAGGCTATAAATAGGGGTGCTTGGCTCACTTCAAAGGCATCCCTTGGCAAACCACCTCTCTCCCACTTCACCCACACTCCACCACCATCACAACACCCACATCCACCACCATTGATGTGTGTAAAATGCAACATATAAATTACATCAAATAAGGCATAAAACTAACCCTTTTTTAGTACTAATGTTGGAAAAAGTATGCTTTTGTCCTCCTTTTTGTATTTTCAGGATTAAATGAGCGTAAATGAACAAAAGGAGCAAATATGCAGCAAAATCTAACATAATTACAAGAAAAAGAACAAACGTGGCATGCCCGACCCCTCGACAGAATCTTCCCAAGAAAAAACAAGAAAACAGAAGGCTGACCACGGCCCCGTGCCCCTGCGGACACGGGGGCGTGGCCATATGTCTGTAGAAAGGACAAAGCTGTAGAAGCTTCTATTCCCGACACGGGGGCGTGCCCAGCTCGACACGAGGCGTGGTCAACGCTAAGATTCGCAGAATCCAAGCAAATCTTGATAGTACAGATACCCTTCTGCACACGGGGCCGTGCCCAGCGGACACGGGGCGTGTGGAGCTAATGCATACAAACTGCAATTATGAAGAAAGAGAATAAGGATGGACACGGGGCCGTGCCCAATGAACACGGGGCCGTGTCAGGGCGACTGTGCAGACTATAAATAGGGGTGTTTGGTTCACTTCAAAGGCATCCCTTGGCAAACCACCTCTCTCCCACTTCACCCACACTCCACCACCACTATAACCCACATCCACCACCATCATCCATCATAGAGGGTGTGTAGTAGTCTCGGGATCCAAGATTGATAGTAATAGTTCTTGACAATCAAAGGCCATGTTTGCCTAAGTCTCTTACATCACTTGGTGAAGACAAGCTTTTAGTGTAATACTTTTGATTTTTAATCTTTTCGCACTTTTTATTTGGTTTTGTATTAATGACTTTAATAACTAGTTTCTTATGTTGAAGGTGAAACTTCCTTATCATTTGTCCGTGGTGTCTTGGCGTTATTTTACTGTCTATATAAAATAAAAGATTTACACCATTCATATCTCTACGGTCTATATAGAGATATGTTGGCTACCTGGTCGGGGGTTAAGGGAATGGTTTGGTAAGGTTCTTGCCTTGTTCAGTGTATAGATCCTGCAAGGACTGGGTCAAGCTTACTAGGACCTCCTTCAATACCCACTGGTATTGGATGGCGGGGGTGCGAACGGCTTGATCCCCTCATATGTAAACTACTATTAATACATTAACCCGGATACTTGGGATTGTATCCCTGCTGACTCAAACCACTTAGCCGAGGGTAACGTCACCTTCAAAAGAGGGGCCTACCACATTACGCATTAATAACTTAATTAATTATCTTCCAATATTCCGACCCTTTAGGATTGTATCCTTGCTGGCTCAAACTACTTGGTTGAGGGTAACGTCACCTTCAAAAGAGAGGCATACTACTATAACTAAGATAATCTCTTAAGAAGTGCAAAAGTGCGGAAATCATCAAAGGTTACACTAAAGGCGAGTCGGATCCAAGTGATTCATCTTGTCTATCTGTTTTTATTTTATTTTACTTTCAACATTTTTAGTTTCTTAATTTTCATATTTTAAACCTTTTCTAAAATTTTGATTTGATTAGACGTTGAGGATAAACCGGTACTAAAAGCTCTTGTGTCCTTGGACGACCTCGGTATCTTACCAACGCTATACTACGCTCACGATGGGTGCACTTACCCAAATGTGTGTTTAGTGTTAGTAAAATATCGTGTTTTATAAATTTAAAACTTGACTAAAGTGTTAAAAAGGGCTTAAAATATAACTAAAAACTTATAACACACCAACACACATCAACCATCATCCATCATCCACCTAGAGTGTGTGTAGTAGTCTCGGGATCCAAGATTGATAGCAAGAGTTCTTGACAATCAAAGGCCATGTTTGCCTAAGTCTCTTACATCACTTGGTGAAGACAAGCATTTAATGTAATACTTTTGATTTTTAATCTTTTCGCACTTTTAATTTGGTTTTGTATTAATGACTTTAATAACTAGTTTCTTATGTTGAAGGTGAAACTTCCTTATCATTTGTCCATGGTGTCTTGGCATTATTTTACTGTCTATATAAAATAAAAGATTTTCACCATTCATATCTCTACGGTCTATATAGAGATATGTTGGTTACCTGGTAGGGGGTTAAGGGAATGGTTTGGTAAGGTTCTTGCCTTGTTCAATGTATAGATCCTGCAAGGACCTGGGTCAAGCTTACTAGGACCTCCTTCAATACCCATTGGTATTAGATGGCGGGGGTGCGAATGTCTTGATCCCCTCATATGTAAACTACTATTAATACATTAACCTGGGTACTTGGGATTGTATCCCTGCTGACTCAAACCACTTAGCCGAGGGTAACGTCACCTTCAAAAGAGGGGCCTACCACATTACGCATTAATAACTTAATTAATTATCTTCCAATATTCCGACTCTTTGGTACTGTATCCTTGCTGACTCAAACCACTGGGTTGAGGGTAACGTCACCTTCAAAAGAGGGGCCTACTACTATAACTAAGATAATCTCTTAAAAAGTGCAAAAGTGCGGAAATCATCAAAGGTTACACTAAAGGCGATTCGGATCCAAGTGATTCATCTTGTCTATCTGTTTTTATTTTTATTTTTCAGCATTTTAGTTTTTATTTTTCGTGTTAAAAATCTTTTCTAAAATTTTTGATTTGATTAGACGTTGAGGTTCTTGCCTTGTTCAGTGTATAGATCATGCAAGGACCTGGTTCAAGCTTACTAGGACCTCCTTCAATACCCACTGGTATTGGATGGCGGGGGTGCAAAGGGCTTGATCCCCTCATATGTAAACTACTATTAATACATTAACCCGGCTACTTGGGATTGTATCCCGCTGACTCAAACCACTTAGCCGAGGGTAACGTCACCTTCAAAAGAGGGGCCTACCACATTACGCATTAATAACTTAATTAATTATCTTCCAATATTCCGACCCTTTGGGATTGTATCCTTGCTGACTCAAACCACTGGGTTGAGGGTAACGTCACCTTCAAAAGAGGTGCCTACTACTATAACTAAGATAATCTCTTAAATAGTTCAAAAATGCGAAAATCATCAAAGGTTACACTAAAGGCGAGTTGGATCCAAGTGATTCATCTTGTCTACCTGTTTTTATTTTTATTTTTCAGCATTTTAGTTTTTATTTTTTGTGTTAAAAAACTTTTCTAAAATTTTTTATTTGATTAGACGTTGAGGTTCTTGCCTTGTTCAGTGTATATATCCTGCAAGGACCTGGGTCAAGCTTACTAGGACCTCCTTCAATACCCACTGGTATTGGATGGCGGGGGTTCGAATGGCTTGATCCCCTCATATGTAAACTACTATTAATACATTAACACGGCTACTTGGGATTGTATCCCTGCTGACTCAAACCACATAGCCGAGGGTAACGTCACCTTCAAAAGAGGGGCCTACCATATTACACATTAATAACTTAATTAATTATCTTCCAATATTTCGACCCTTTGGGATTGTATCCTTGCTGACTCAAACCACTGGGTTG